>PVLD010006715.1:0-98088 GCA_004027595.1 Dinomys branickii
GGGGGAGGAGAGATAGGGAGGGAAAGGAGGAGGGGAGAAGGGGGATGGAGAGCAGGAAGGGGCTGGGGAGAGTGGTGTTGGTTAGGACACGGAAAAATTGGAACCTTTACTTGGTACAGATGACACTGAGCAATGGCATAGCCGCAGTGTGGAACAGCATAGTAGTTCTGCAAAACTTTGAGGATAGAAAATAAAATCATACTTCTGAGTCTGTGTCCAAAAGAACAGGAAATAGGATCTTGAAGATGGAGATGCTAATTAGCCTGATTCTCTTATTTCACATTGCATACCTGCTTTGAATTATAATATTACACCCCCTAAGTTAGTGCAAATATAGGACAATTGAGAATAATTTTTTGAAAAAGAAAATAGGGTCTCAAGGAGGTATTGTCCACCCATGTTCTTAGCCACATGAGTCACAGTAGCCAAACAGTAGGAAAAAATCGATCTTTGATGGATGAGTGGATAAACAAAGGGTGGACTGCAGAGGAATATTGCTCAGTCTTGAAAAAGGAAATGCTGACACATCCCACGACATGGATGCACCTTGAAAATGTTATGCTAAGTGAAATGAGCTAGTCCCCAAAAGAACACAAATTATGGGGTTCTGCCTCCATGAGGTTCCTAGAGTTGTCAGCTTCGCAGAGATAGAAAGCAGACTGGTGAGGGCATGGGCTGAGGTGAAGAGTTAGTATTTAGTGGGACAGAGCTTTAGTTCTGAGAATGAAAAGAATTTTGGAGATTGGCTACATAACGAAGTGAATGAACTCTCACTTTCAAAATGACCAGGTGGTGATTTCATGTTATATGTATCTGACCAGAATGAAATAGTTTTTGAAAAAAGAGCTATCTTTTAACAAAGTAGTTGCAAACCTCTCCACTCTTACTGCTTCCTGGCGAGTGATAGGTGATTCATGCCCTGCTGCCCTCCTGCTGGGGCAAGCAGGTGAGCGACCCTGCTGGGTTTGCAAACAGCAGGGTGGGAGCCCATTCCAGCCCACAGCCCCTCCCAGTGCAGAATGTGCTCTGTCTGCCTTTGTCACACAGCCCCCGGACGCCATGCCTGGTCCACTGTGGAGACCCAGGAGGTTCTCCTGTCACAGATATGCCGAGGAGGCAGGAGGAAGTGTGTCCTCATGGATCCTTCTTGTGTGGGGAAAAAGCTTAACTTTCATCTAATCCCAGCTGTTAGAGACTCCATACTGCATGCCGACTGTGTGCTACATCGCGTCTAGAGGCCACGCGAGCCGTGAGGACTGGGACCCCCAAGCAGAGCTCCGCACCCCAAAGTGAGATTGCCTGAAGGACTGACAAGTGCCAGTGGTAGACAAGCTGGAAGAATACAATCGTTCCTTAGTATTTTGGGGAGGTTGGGTTCAAGTCCCCCATGCTGCAATCTGTAAGTGCTCGAGTGTCACATAAAATGAGGTTGTATTTACTTGTGCATGGCCCCCACGCATCGTCCGGTGTGCTTAACGTCATCTCTAGGTGACTTACCATGCCTGAGTCAGTGAAGGTCAGCTCATGTTCAGTCTTGGCTCAGTGGGTTTTTTGCCCATCTTTTCTTTTTTCTTGTTTTGTCTTTTTGAGAAAGGGTCTTACACTGTAATTCAGGCTGGCCTTCAACTATGTAGCCCAGGCGGGCCTCAACCTTACTCTGATCTTCCCGCCTCAGCCTCCTGAGTGGTCAGATTACACGGTGTGCCACCATGCCCGGCTCCATTTTTCTTTGATCTACAGTTGGTTGAATCCATCGACAAGGGACCTATGGATACAGAGGGCGAATTGTAGACAGTATTTATATACATAAAAATAATATATAATATTATTAACTATATAATATCTAATAATCAGATAATTATGTAATATATATAATATCTAAGTATAATATAGATAAACAAATATAGAAATTTTAGGCACTGGGATTGAACTCAGGGCCTTCACACTGAACTATATCTTCTGCCCCCTTTATTCTTTATTTTGAGACAAGATCTTTCTCAATTGCTGAGGTTGACTCCCCCCGTGACCCTTCTGGCTCTGCCTCCCCATGTGCTGGAATTATTGGTGTGTGGCATTATGCCTGGTTCACTCACATATTTTTTCAGTGTGGTTCTCTTGATATATAAATATGTGTATTTATTTTCCTGATGTGAGGTGTATATATTCCTCTCAAATATGGTAGGGGAAATTTGCTAGGGTACCAGTCTTTAAAGATTGACACTTCAAAAAGCATAAAGGTAGCCAGTAGCCAGAGATGATAAGCAAGAAATCTTATGAAGATTCCAGTTCATACTGTGGAAGAAATTATGGCATTTTGAAATCACTCTTTTGCCAGAAAGAATGAAATATTTATATTAAGCAAAGGTTCGTCCGGGGGAGAAACCATCAGAGCAAATCTTGTTGCAGAACTTGAAAATCCCAAGCCACCATCTTCAGATACTGCTGATGCTGGGTGGGATCTGGACATCCGGGTATTGCAGCACAAGCTCTGAGCCTGACTTCGAAAGAAACCGAGTGTGAACATAATGAGACCTCCAGAGATGTATTTCCATTTACAGGAAATACGAGGCTGGGAGAAACCAGCTCACCAACTTTGAGAAGGCCTCTCGAATGAGGAACGGCCCGCCGGACAGTGACCTGCTTTCTTCACCCAGCCAAGGCCTGAAGAAGGGGAACAGTCGGGGAGAGGGTGGGCCACTGTCCATTAAGGCAAGTGATGTGGGTAACCTGTAAAATGACACTGGAAGGACTATCACAGACTAGGGTTACGGGCGAGTATTAGGTGAGAACTTTTCGTCTTGAGAATTATTGTAATTTTTGTTAGTGTAATAATAGTATATGATTATGTAAAGAAAACTATTTTATCTTAAAGAGAGAAAAAGAATGATACAGAGTTTCAAAACAAGAGAGTAGGAAATTAACAATGGTTAATATATTGCGTATTGTAATCTTCAAAGTAGTTGCTCTGTTTATAAGATATAGGTATGCAAAATTGATCAAACAATATATGCACAAACTGTTCTTTTCAGTGAAGAAAACATTTTAAGTAGGTATGCACTCAAATATGATGCTATGAAATGACATGATGTCTAAGAAGTGCTTTAAAATATTTCCAGGCTGGGTGCAGTGGCACACACCTGTAATATCAGCAACTGGAAGGCTGAGGCAGGCAGATTGCTACTTGCTTGAGGTCAGCCTGGGCTACATAGTGAGCTCAAGCCAGCCTGAAATGGATAGCAAGACTCTCTCTAAAAAAATAAACTAAACTAAACTAAACTAAAACAAAACATTTCTGCAATAATGGGGGGAACACATTGAAGAAAATGTGGTAAAATATTGATCATTGTTGACGCTGGGGTATAGTTATAGAGGGATTTATTCATTCTTATGTATAATTTAGAGCCTGTTTGAAGATTATGTATAATGTAAAATTAAACATACATATGAGTGTATATTTATATAGGTGATATTTGTTTTCCACTTCAGTTTTAATGTCTGTGATAAATACCCAGCAAGTGTACAATGAGACAAGATTCTCTGTTAGAAAAAATTTGCCATTTTGTGTTGATGGAAACTTGAAGCAGTCATTTGAGTCTTTTAATAACACAAGCCAGAGCAGGGACAGTCTAGAAAACTGTGACATTTAAAAAAAATGTTTTAATCTCAAGCACATTAGTCGTCATGCAAATGGTATTAATTACCCATGAAATGTATTTAGTCTTTAGAGCTGTCTTGGTTATTGATATAAATAGAACATTTTTATCTACTTCCTCGTGTTATTGAATGCCCTTGAAAAATCATAATACTGAATTTATTTTGAAGGATCTTTATCTAATCCAGATCACCTTTTCATGCAGGTGTCAACTGAAAGGTGAGTTCAGCTCACAATTTACTTGCACTGGAGAAGATATCTAAAGTTTGTTCCTTGTTTTAGCCTAAAAATAATCACCAGTTTTCCTCTAGTATCTGGCATACTACAAAAGATATCATACATTATCACCAGTTTTTAAAGTAAGTCACAATACCTAAAGACCAAAAAATTTACAACATAGAAAAGCTTGGACTTCAGATTTTATCAAACCAGTTTGATATAAAATACAAGAAGTGCTGGCCTGTAATCCCAGCACTTGAGAGGCTGAAGCAGGGGGATTGCTGGGAGTTCAAGGCCAGCCTGGGTTACATAGTGAGTTTCAAAGCTAGCCTGGACTACATAGCGAGACCCTGTCTCAGACAAAACAAAATAAGACAAAACAAAAAACCAAAACCAAAAAACCCCCAAACAAACAAACACAAGACAAAAAAACTGCAACATTTGCTATGTATTTTTCAGAGGATTCCAAATCTGGTAAAATTAGTTGTACATTCAGTAATTGAAATACACACTTATAATATGTTTAAAAATGCTAATCAAGTGAAAAGTAAGCTGAAACTATGTCAAAGAACTATTTATTTTTATTTGAGATCCTGGGAATTGAACCCAGAGCCTTCACAGTTATATCCTCAGCACTTTAAATGGTTAAAATTTTTATTCTGATACAGGGTCTCACTAAGTTGCTAAGAGGTTCAGGCTGGGCTCCAACCTGCAATCTTCCTGCCTCAGCTTTCCTTAGTACTGGGACTATGGGCACCCACCCCCAATAATTTTTCAGATTAGAGTTACAGTGAGTACGTGTTGGATGTTGCTCCATGTGATCCTGTGCATAAGCATCCTTTCACAGTGGCTACGTTTTGTTTGCCTTTTCTTCATTGGAATGTCCCTAGAAATAGAGCTAAGGTGACTGTCATTATTGACTTGTGTCTGACCTGGTTTATCGGGAAGGGTCTTTCATCCTGTGCCTGATGCTGCCTTTGTGTCTGCTAACACCATTCTTCAAGGAGTCACGTCCTTATGTCCTGGAGACACAGGACTTTATTCTGTCTGTGAATAGCTAAAGTGTTTTCCTTTGCACATTTGGGATGTGATTTGGAAAAGCTAAGTGCAAGCACATCTTCGTATTATCTTTTCAAACTGACACCCATGAGATCAATGTTGGCTAAAGTCTTCACATCAAGCTACTGACCCAATGGGCTGCTGCCTTCACCCTCTGAGCAAAGCCCTGGAAAATAAACTTGAACCAGAATTAATCCCTTTTCCTTCTGCTGTTCAGCACTGGGTAAGGCAGTAAGGGACACCAACCTACCCACCTAGGAGAGAGCTAGGACAGAGCAAAGGACAAGCAGATATGAAGTGTGATTAAAAATACAGTGAACGTTTAAACCAAAAAAAGTATTACAGTGAAAAACACCTTTTGATAAATCCTCCTCAAAATACTCTTTCTTTGCTTTCAGCACTCTATCCCATTGTTCTTGCCACTTTCTGAAGCCGTTCTGGAAGTCCTCTTTCCTGGGTGTCTTTTCGTGCATATCTTGATGTCCTGAATCCATTTAAAATATTTATCTTTCATGATCGTTTTGACTTTGGGGAAGAGCCAGAAGTTGCATCGTGCCAGATCCGTTGAATAAAGAGTATCCTCTTTATTCAGGACACACTGTAATGTTTTTATTTGACAGAAATTGCCATAAATGGTTGATCAATGAGATGTGATCAAAAGTTACGATGAGTGATTAATTAAAAATATGCATTACTATACGAGGCACATTGTATCAATCCCCCCCAGAATACTCCTACTCCCTTTGAAGGACACTTATCCCATCGTTTTGGCAATGTCTTTTATTGTAGTAAACAATTTAAGATGAGAACATTCACTGTGTTCTTTGGTCATCCCTTGTAGCTTGGATTCCTTCCTTGGTCGTGGAGTCCTGGGAAGTGACTCTTTCCCTACAAGGGCCACATTGTCAACAAAAGTCTCATTTTAGTATAAAGTTTGATTTAAAGAGTAAGGAAGGACCCAGTGGCCTTTGAGCATAGATAGACATTAATAACAGAAATTGTGAGCTCTTTACCAGTCTAACCCTGATGTTCTGTCCGGGTCTGCATGAAAGTCCGGGGAGGGAGGAGGTCTTCTTGCTATTTACCTTCCTTCCATGCTTCTGTCCCTCACTGTCCACCTGTCCAAGTCAGGTTTAACTGTCTGGTAAAAACAAGACAGTGGGCCTTCCTGGGCCACAAACAGACAATGGGGAACTTCTGGTCTTGCAGAGGTCTAGAATCTTCAGGTTGGAAGATACTTTAAGGGTTGGCCTTTGCTCTCCTACCCAGGTCCCTATGAGATCCTGGGCTGCACTGTCTCCAGCAATACTTTGTATACTGAGGAACAACTGCAGGAGCACGTGGCTACTCTTATCTTTGGGTTTTTCTTCTAGGTTAGGGAATGACTCTGGGTTCCCGGATGAAGTGTGCTGTCTTCACATCTCACCACTTTATCCTGTCTTTTGCAGCAAGGTTGCCTAGTCTGGGCCTTGCATCTGATGGCCCCTCAGACACCAGAGAGCAGCAAGTATATTCCCTGGGAATCCTCACATGGGCCTCACATGATGGGTCTATTATATCCTAAACTTATTCTGAATTTTCTCTGGGTTTTCTTATTAGAAATATGGTCAGACCTCTGTATCTGTGGGTTCCACACCCGTGGGTTCAACCAACTGTATTGGAATTATTTGCAAAGAAGTTCCATCTGTAATGAATATGGGCAGCCTTTTTTCTTGTCATTATCACATAAAAAATATAGTATTGCAATTGTTTATGTAGCATTTCCATTGTATTAGTTATTATAAGTAATACAGAGATAATCTAAAGTATACGGGAGGCTGTGTATAAGTTATATGCAAATACTATGCCAATTTTTTATAAGAGACTCGAACACCCTCACATTTTAGTATATGTAGGGTGTCCTAGAGCAGTCAGTCTCTCAGAGATACCAAGGGATGGCTATATATTGAGGTATCCCTTGCATACCATGAGAAGCATGCATTTAAAGTGTGTAGTGGGCTGAGGTTTGGCCAACCACACCCGTGAAGCTATTGCCGTGGTGATGATAGCAGGGGTTTCAGTCACACTGACAACTTCCCCTATGCCATTTGTAATCCATCCCTTTGTGCCCTTGTCTTCCTGCCCCCGTCTGATTTGCATTCTGCCACTACGGATTAGTTTTTCCTTTCTGGAATTTTGCATAAGTGGAATAATTTAATATATACTCTGGCATCTGGCTTCTTTCCCTTAGCTTATTTCTGTATCAGTAGTTATTTGCTCTCCCCCCGGTGGTGTTCCTTTGTGTGAATATTCCACACTTATTTATTCATTCACCTGTTAATGGATATTTGGGGGGGTTTGGCCGATTTGTGATGAATTATAAATAAAATGCCTTCCAACATTCTTTTGCACATCTTTTGGTAGACATATGTTTCTGTTTCCCTTGTGAAAACATCTAAGAATGGAATGGGTGGATTGTATGGTAGGTGGATATTCTGTTTTTTGAGAAATTGTCAAACAATGTTCCAAGCAGTTGTACCATTTTATATTCTCATCATCAGCATGTGAGAGTTCTGTTGGTTTCATAACCAAAGCTGACAGTACCACTCTGATTTTAGCCATTCTGCTGGGGGTGTAACCAAATAATTAATTTTACTTTTCATTTTCCTAATGACTAATGATGTGTGTGTTTTCATGTGCTTACTCGCTGTTTATATTTCTTCATTGTGAAGCCTCCTGTTTAAATATTTTCCTAGGTTTGTTTCCTTATTTAACTGTATGAGTTCTTTATATCTTCTGGAGGTAAGACTTCTGTTTGCAAATGCATTGTGAGTATTTTCTACAAGTCTGTGGCTTATTTTTTCAGTTCTCTACAGAGACCCTCAAAGAGTAAATATTTGATATTTTTATAAAGCTTTATGTATATATATTATTTTCTATTATGATTATGATATATAAAACATATATTGTTTTCTGTTATGATTTGTGCTTACTGTGTCCATTCTAAGAAATATTTATGCCCAAGTTACAAAGATTTTTCGTATTTATTTATTTATTTATTTTTAATTTTTTTGTCTGTGTGAGACAGGGTCTCATTATGCAGTTGAGGCTGGTCTTCAGCTCACTTTGTAGCACAGGCTGGCCTCGAACTCATAATAATCCTCCTGCCTTAGCCTCCCGAGTATGGGGATTACTGGTGTGCACCACCACACCCAGCTCTCCTATTTTTAAAAATATCTTATAGTTGCCAGCTTTTATACTTAGGACTATAATTAATTTCAAGTTCATTCTTATGAAATGAGGTGATGGTTGATGTTTTTTTCCATGTGGTTTTACATGTGCCAGCACCATTTATTAAAAACAAGCACATATTTTCTTTTTGTCACTGAAATACCTGAGCACCTTTCCAAAATAGCAGCTCACCACATATAGCCAGGTCTATTTATTCATTGTTTATTCTGTTCTACTCACCTATAAATAATTGCATTTTGATTTGCCTTTAAAATCAGTCTGTAAATGAAAAAGAGCAAGTGCTTTAATTTGTTCTTTTTAAAAAATTACTTTTTTTCTAGATATTTATAATTTTCATATAAATTTAGAATGGAAATTGTTAAGGTGCACATAAAATCCTGATGAGAGCTTAATGAGTATGGCATTAAATCTATAGATCAATTTGGGAAGAATTAACTTCTTAAGTTACTGAGTATTCTAATCTATAAATGTGGTATGTATGTATATGCATATAAATATGGTATATAGCCATACATACATTTACATAAATGTTTAGGTTTCTTAAGGCCTCAATAATCTTAAATTGCAGCTTCCAAATTAGAAGTTTGTATATATTTTGCTTAGTTTTATTCCCGTGTACTTTGTTTTACTTCAGTTATTTTTTGATACTGCTGTAAATAGAATTTTTTTGCTTTGCTTTTGTTTTTCCTGCTTCTATATAGCAATACAATGGAATTTTAAAAACAAACCTTATATCCTGTGTCCTTGTTAAATTCACTTACTAGTTCTAGAAGTTGTTTTGTGGATGCTTTGTAGATTCTTATATAAGCAGTTATTCATCTGTGAAAAGGAACAATTTTATTTTTTTAAAGATTTTTTTCTTGCCTTATTTCTATGGCTAAAACGTATGGTTCAGTGTTGAATAGAAGTGGTAAGAGTACCTTTGCTTTGTTTCCAGTTTTAAGTGGGAAAGTCTTCAGTCTATCACCAGCAAATGTGATGCTAGCTGTCGATTTTTTAATAATGATACGTTTTATGTAGTTGAGGAAATTATCTCCTATTCCTAATTTGCTGAGTTTTATCACCAGTGCTTTTTAATTTTGTCGAGTGCTTTTTCTGTACCTGTTGAAGTGATCATGAATTTTCAACCTGATTCTGTTGAAATGGTGAATTATTTTTATTTTCTTTCTTATTAGTGTATGTTTGTGATACATAACAATTATGTTTATTTTGGAGAATTGGTACACGTATATATGATCATCATTTTTAATCCCCTTTCCCCTATATTCTCTCTTCCCTCTTGCTTTCCTTTCTTCTCCAGATTTCTTTTCCATCTTCAAAAAGTTTCTCTCCTGGGCTGGGGATATAGCTCAGTGGCATAAGTGCCTGTCTGGCAAGCACAAGGTCCTGAGTTCAATTCTTGGTACCAAAAAGTTTGTCTCCCTGTTTCCTACCATCTTTCCTTTACTTTGTTCTTTAAATTATTTATATTTTGTGTTTCTCATATGAGAGAAACCATGTGACATTTAACCTTTGGTGTCTGGTGTATTTTACTTACCAGTATGGTCTCAGGATCCATTCAGTTTCCAGCAGTGACTCAAGTTTATCCTTCTTTATGGCTGAATATCTCTGCATTGTGCCTATTTATCACATTTTCTTGATCCATTCATTTGTTGATGGGTATGTAGGCTGCTTCCATATTTTAGCTATGGTGAGCAGGGCTGCTATGAACACATGCACATATCCTGCCTAAGTAGAATTTGTCTTAAAGTTGAAGATCTGGCATGGGATTTAAAAATAAAGATAATTCACTGTAATATGGTGTTATTACCTTTAAGTCTTAAAAGGCTGGTTTAAGATTTAAAAGTAAGGGTAATTCAAAATGATAGTATAGTGAATTTGCTTTACTCTTAGATCTTAAATTAGCCTCTTTGATTTGCAGTAACCCTACTTAGTCATGATGTGTTATCCTTTTAATATATTTCTGCACATTGTTGGTTTCATTTGCTCATATTATGATGAAGATTTTTTGCACCTTTATTTTTTAGAGTTATTGTTCTGTAGTTTTCTTGCAATTGCTTCTTCTGCTTTTGCTGGTGTTCACTCTAAATATGAAGCACCAGAGCTCTGTGTGTCTGCCAGATGGACACCGCCTCCCTGTGAGCTTTCTCTCTCAGTGGTTGCTGGAAAAAAGAACAGGCAGCCGGAGTGTGGCTTAGAAGGTAATGAAGTGCTTTCGTTGCACATGTTTACAGCAACTTTCCTGGCAGCATAACTCTGCTTTTACTCACAAGATCTGATAAGCTAAGAGATGAACAGCAAGTCTGAACAATGGCACTGACAACTCACTCTTCAGTTCAACCTTTCCATAGGCTCCTTGACCCCAACTCAGTGACAATCAGGCTGAACTCCCTGAGTCTGCTTCCTTATAGACTGTCCTCTTGCTGATGAGTCAGTTTGTGATAATGTCAAAGAATAATACAAAGAAGGTCTAAAAGCCAAGGACCAGCCGGACTGTCTCCTAGTCCTTTCCTGGTGCTTGCTGTGCTCTTTCATAACTACAAACCTCATGGCAAATCTCTTGATATTTCTGGACCTCAGGTTCTTTGAAATAGGATAAGCAGGAGTTCCCTGAAATGTTGTAAGAATCAAAGATAATGTATATGTCTGAAGACCTGTGTGTGTTCATGGGAAATATTATTCCTGTTGATCTTGTATCCCTCTTCCAAAAATGCAAAATCTGAAATGCCCCACAATCCAAACATCTAGAGTGCCAGCATAATGCCACAAGTAGAAAATTCCATGCCTTAAAGCTGTTTCATAGCCAGTGTAGTGTGGCAGATTCCTGTAATCTCTGCACTTTGTGATGCTGAGACAGGAGGATCACAAGTTCAAGCTCAGTCTGGGCAACTTGGTGATGTTTTCTGTGAGCCTGTCTCAGAAAATAAAGAGGGCTAGGATGTAGCTCAGTGCACTCTCTGGGAAAAAACCTTTTATGCACAACATTATTAAAAATATTAAAAATATTGAATAAAATTACTTTTAGGCCATGTATATAAAGTGCACATGAAATATAAGTGAATTTCATGTTTAGTAGTGGGTCCTTTCTCCTGGATATCTCATTATGTGTATGCAAAATTCTGATACCTGAAAAAATATGAAATCTGGAACATTTCTACTTCCAAGCATTTTGAATAAGAAATTCTCTTTTTTTTTTTTTTTTTTCCGGGACCGGGGATCGAACTCAGGGCCCTAGTGCTCAGCGGCAAGCACTTAGCCCACTGAGCTGTACCTCCAGCCCACGAATAAGAAATTCTCAACCTGCACTTCAGTGTTTACATTCTCTGGGCTTGAGTTAACTCACATGGAAAATGAATTCCTATATAAAAAGAAGATGACTACACACTGTAATTTTGAACCCAAAAAGAGAGAAGTGGTTCCTACTACCTGGTGGAGCCTGAAAAGACTCTTTTTCTCTGTCCTTTCTTGTTTTGTTTCTTAAGGCTGGTTCTGGTCATGGTTTTTTTCAAGTCAGCAATTTCTCCTGACAATGTACTAGATTAAATAATGCAGGTTTTCATTTCACTGATTTTTAAATTTGCTCATTTATCATTTCTGTTGCTGCCACCATGGATTTTAGGATTGCATTTAGGAGACTTTGTACCATTTAGAGGAGATCTAAACTAACTAAAGGAGGTCTAGTTCAGGCTTGAATGCTTGGGTTTACAATTAGGATTTGATTAGAAGCCAGTTTATGTTCTAGAGGGTTAGGGTGAGAAGTTTAAACCAACCAATTTCTAATTCTGACTGTGAAAATCTCATTGTTCATCATTCCAGCTGAAAGTTCCCACAGATAGGGGCTTCCAGTATTTGTTTTTCTATTATGCATTGATCTCAGATGTATGGTAAAATACACAGAATAGCAGCTGAGTGATCTCCCTCCACCTGTCTGGTTTTCTGGTTGTTTTTGTCGTGATATGCACATGGCAATGACAGATGACAATTCTGCTGAGAATTACTCAGGAACCCCTCTTGGAATTTAAAATCTGGAATTCTTCCTTATGCTGGACATTTCCATTGCTCCAGAGGAAGGATAGGGAGAAGCTCCTGGGTCCACCTTTCAATCTGACATTGAGACTTTGATTGAGTTACTTAAAATCCTTTTGAAGATTGTTTTGCAAGTGGTTGCAACACCTGCTTCTCTCCTTGGCTTGTAGCGGACCTCTTTGTGATCAAAGACTAAATGACGATTGCTGGGAGAACATGAAACATTTTCTTAACTAGTTTTATAGTCATTAAGGGCTTCAAAGACAAAAGAATGGAATTCAGTGGTAGCAGAAGAGGTAGAGCGAGATTGATGGTGTAAACAGAACGTAAGGGAGAGCCATGCACAGTGCATGAGAAATTGCACTTCTGAAAAATAAAAGAGAAATTGCACTTCTGGGAAACATTTTCCTCCTTTAAGACATCTCTGCCTTTTTTGTTAATATTTTGCAATACATAATCACTACATTAAGAATGGGGAATTGGTATATAGGCATATACAATCTTGGTCCTATTTACCTCCCTGTTTCCTTCCCTCTTTCTCTTACCCTCATCCCCCTGCCCCATCTCTATGGGCCCAACCCGTCTTCATGGAGTCTAGTTTCTTGCTTCCATCTTCTCTCTTTTATTTTGTCCTTTGTGTATACCCTCATATTCATAGGGGAGAAGAGGATGCAGTACAATAAAGGTTCTCTCACTCAATAAGTATTTATCTCACCCCACATGAAGTGTGCATAAATGTAAGGTGATAGAAAGTAAGTAGACATCATTGTCTTTGTCCTGGAAGAGCTTACTAGAAAAGGGATGCAAAACTTACCACTGTGAAGCTGGCAAAAGAAGGGCAGAGTGGCGGAGTGTACAACAGTTTATAACAAATAAAAATATGGTAATGGAATTAGGGTGGGGAGGAGTTAGAGCACTCTTGCTTTTCTAGTTACAGTCTATAAATTTGGTTTTGAAAATATATTGGAAAAGACAGATGGGCGCAGCTCTCGCTTCATGCAAACATTATAAATAAAACATTTCTTGTAATCCTTGGAATTTTGCATGGTGCATTTTAAAAGATCTATATTTTAAAACCCCTGAGCTTTAGATTCAGGAGAAAATGTAATTTTACTACTGATGCTAAACATAAATATGAGCCCATGTAATTTTCTACAGCTTGAATAACTTTTTAAAAAAAGATTATTCACAGTTCTTCACAAACAATCAATTTCTTCTTCTGTGCCCTAAAGATTATTGACTTTGTGGATTGTGATTATTTCGTCCAAAGCTGTTTCACAATTTATTATCCAAGTTACTCTTTGTTTGCAAAAATAAAGAAGTGTCTATCGAACAACTAATTTGGAGACAACAATATGCAATATAACAACAATTGATGAATTCCTACCATCTTGTCTAGTGAAGCTCTATTGTTTCTAATGTTTCATTTTTTGTTATCTTTAATTGTTTGATCAATCTTTACACCTGGTAATCTGAGCAACTTCGTTGACGATAACAAGATGCAATATTACAACCACTGTTAATTCCTATCATTTTGTTTTGAAACCCTGTATCATCTTGAATTGTTTTTGCTTTGTTTTGTTTTTGTCTAAGTTGTTGTTATTTTGCTACTTTTTATTCTCCTTAAATTATAAAACAGTGTTTATAAAATGTAAACTAAATTTAATGCTAACTTCAGGAGAGACAATAGTTTGAAGGGAGATTTTGCTGTGAAAAAAATCACAGAATCTTTAAATAGAACAAATATGGCTGCTGGCCATTAATATAGATGTAGAAATGTGACAACCAACTCACATTTTACCTGGGCAGTGATTCCTTCCTTAGGTTGATGACTATTGTGTCAATATGTGGAGAAAGTTTAGAAAGTTTCTATCTTTACTAGGAGATTCCTGTCGTTTATAATCTGACCTGATCATTTCTGCCAAGAGCTCAGCATAATCAATTGCTGTAGCTCCCTTGACATGACTGATGTTTCATAAATATTTCATGAATTCTTAGAAACCCAACCAACTTACTTAACCCAGACTCAATTAATTGACCCACACTGAATGTTAGATATCAAGTGGTCCCAATGGGTGCATTTCTCTGGCATCTACCTTTAGGGGAAGAAAACCCAAACTGGAGATATTAAATGGTTCTGTAAATTCACAGAGTATGTGACTGGAAATTTTGAACCTAGAGTGCTAGTAGTTTTTGATTTTCAGGGTAGATTTCTTTTCTCTATTTCTCTATTACTTCTTGGTTGACTCTAATGTACTTACTGGCGTCATTTCTTGAGGGCACCACTAGAAGTCTGAAGTGATACTGCATTGCATGCCAATGGCTTGGAACCCAGAAAGCCATCAATGAATGTTAAAAATTCTTATTTTCTGTCTCTTTCACCTTGTTTTATCATTAACTACTTTACCTTTACTTTGGTATATTCATGCAAGAAGTTGCCAGCCAATGAGCTTAGATCTTTTCACCACCTTTATAGAAAACTCAGTATATTTACAACTCAGTTATGACTCCCTTGGTCCCTCTCCTGTTCCGTCTTTTTCTTTTATTTGTGAGAATTATTAAGAGGAATGGAGTTATTAATTTTATCAGCTAAGAATGCAGTTGATAGCCAGTAATAGAAATCTTGGTGAACAGTGCTTAAGTCACAATGGCAGTTATTATTTACTTAATAAGAGATCTGAGGATGGATGGTCATCATGCAAAGGAAAGTCTCCATGCCCTTTCCAGCATTCTGCCCTACCGTAAGTGGCTGTTGGCTGTTGGTCTTCATATTATCATTTCACAGCCTCAGGATGGCTGCCTCAGGTCCAGACATCACACGGGCATCCGAGGCATCAAAGAAAAGACCAGGAAAGAACATGTTCACCTCCTGAGACTCTTTGAGAATATATTTTTCTTCTAATGTTTTTATATACCAGGATTGTAACATGTGGGTATATCTAACTGCAAATGAGCCCGGAAAAGTGAGTATTTAGTTTTATGGCCTTGGTAATAATGATGGGAAAGAGAAGGCGCTTAGGGATGTCTTCAAGGGTAACCATCTGTCACAGTCCACAGACGTGCCAACCTGGCATCTTGCACACAATGCATGTACTTTTTCCTTGCATTGTGTCCAGGAAGAACTTTTCCACCAGGAGGTGGCTTTCATGGCTGCTGTTCTATTTATGTCTGGGCAATTTCAAGTGTGAGTACTGCAGCTAAAGATCTCACTGAGACACCATGTATAGGTCTGATAATTCGTATTGCTTCCTGGGTCTGGGTTCTGCTGTCCTTCTTAGACCCAAGCTTATGGGCATTTACTTTGAAGAGATTTGAAACAATAGGCTCTGGTGGCCAGATGCCCTGATGACTCTGTTTGTTATCAGGGTCTCCAGTCTGATATCTTGGTAAGTCATCTGCCTCCCTGCTTGTTGTTCTTTGTTGCCAAGTTGGAAACAGTAAAATGCACAGATATTTAGCATCCACTTGGATGAGTTTGAGTAAGTGTAGCCATGTAGTCACTGCAGTGTACATACTGTGTAACCATGTATATGTAGCAAAGTCCCATGAACTAAGGAAGGAGGCTTGAAACAGTTCTGGAGGCTTGAAACAGTTCTACGCCAAAGTCAACCTCCCATAACGACTTTATCCACACTTGTTCTCTCTTTCGCTGCCTAGCAGGTGTAAGGTGATCTAGCTATAGGTTTCTGTTTGCATGCGTTGATGCTTACTGAGATTGAATACCTATTGTGTGCCTGCTGGCCTCTTGTATATCTTTTTTAAAGAAACATCTATTCAAGTTCTTTGCCTACTTTTAAATCAGTTACTTGTATTATTTTAGCTGTGGAGTCATATGAATTCCTTATAAATTTTGGCTATTAACCCCTCATTAGATATGTATTTTGCAAATATTTTCTTCTGTTCTTCTTTCTTTCTTTCTTTCTTTTTCTTTCTTTCTTCTGTTTTATTGATTACTCCTTTTGCTGTACAGATTTTTTAGTTTGATGCAGTTTTGAGTTGGTTTTGCTTGTAGTATAGACAAGGTGCAGTTTCATACTTTTGCACATGGTATTTGTCAGTGTTTTGTTGCTGTGATAAAATACAAAGAATGGAAGCAGAAGAGACCTGGAATAACAAAAGCAATCCTGGGCAACAAGGTCACGTCAGGTGGAATTATAATCCCTGACCTGAAATTATGCTACAAAGCTACTGTGGTAAAATCAACATGGTACTAGCTAAAAAATAGACCAGAAGAGCAATGGAACAGACTGGAAGACACAAACACAACTACAAACACACTCAGCCACCTAATCTTTGATAAAAGGGCCAAACAAACTCACTGGAAGAATGACAGCCTCTTTAATAAAGGGTGCTGGAAAAATTGGTTTGCCACCTGCCAAAGAGTGAAAATAGACCCAAGTCTATCACCACGCACCAAACTTAAGTCAAAATGGATCACAGATCTCAATATTAAAACAGAAACACTAAATCTATTGGAAGATAAAGTAGGTAAAAACCTTGAAGACATAGGGGTAGGCAGAGAGTTCATGAACAAAAACCAAACTGCCCATGAAATACTCCAAAGAATCAACAACTGGGATCTCAACTCATCCTTCTGAAATGTTTCTGCACATCTAAAGAAATCACCAGCAGAGTGAAAAGAAAACCCACAAATTGGGAAATAATTTTAGCTGACTGTCCCTTGGACAAAGGCCTTCCATCTAGAATGTATAAAGAATTAAAAAAACATCAGCCCCTCCAAATTCAAAGACCCAGTCCAAAGAATGGGCAGCTGAAATGAACACACACTTCTCAGATAAAGAAATACAAATGGCAAATAAATACATGAAAAAATGTTCAACATCATGAGCCATTTGAGAAATGCAAATTAAAACAACATTGAGATTTCAACTCACCCCAGTAAGAATGGCTATCATTAAGAAATCAACCAACAACAAATGCTTGCGAGGCTGTGGAGAAATAGGAACTCTTCTCCACTGCTGGTGGAAATGCAGATTGGTGAAACTGTGGAAATCAGTTTGGAGATTCCTCAGCAAACTAGGTCTAGAGGTCTCATTCAACCCAGTTATTCCCTTTCTGGGTATTTTCCAGAAGATCTGAAAACATATCACAGTAATATGTGTACCCATGTTCATAGCAACACAATTTGTAATTGCTAAATTGTGGAAGCAACCCAAATGTCCATCCACTGAGGATTGGATAAAAAAATTGTGGTACTTTTATATGATGGAATATTACTCAGCTATAAAGAAAGATAAACTTGAGGCTTTTATAGGTAAATGGTCACAACTAGAGATCATACTCATAAGTGAAATAAATCAGACCTGCATGTGTAAGCAACATATTTTCTCACTAGCGTGAGAACCTGAAAGAGTGAATAAAAACTAGGAGGTATGATAGACATTGTGAAATGAAAGGAACATGCTCAAAAGTACAGGGCAACTGGGGTGTGGGAAAAGAGAAGGAAAAGGAGGGGAAATTATGTATGTATGTATATACAGGTTAGCTAACTAACAGTTGTATTGCTGTCTTCTACTGCTTTACTCAAAGGAACAGTTAATGATTACTTATTTGATCATTATTGCATGTGTCTATTTGTTTTCCTAAGAAACCACTTTGAAGATATCAATAAGTAATACAACAATCCTTGTTAATTTCTTACCATTTTGTCTATAACTCTGTACAGTTTGTATATGCTATTTTGTGAATGGATGTCTGTTTGTTAGTATGTTTTTTTCTTTTATTTTTAAAATAAAAAAAAGTACCAAGAAACTCAGCCTCAAAGAAGAAATTTGGCTCGGGATTTCAGTGGGCTCAGTCCATGGTCACATGGCTCCAGTGCTTTTGGGCCTGTATTGAGGCAGATCATCATGATGGGGTCATGTGGTAGAGCAGAGTGGCTCATCTCACGGCAGCCAGGAAGCAGAGAGCAAGTTCACTTTTATAACAAAGGACCTGCCCTCAAACCAATTAAGCTTTGAGTCCATAAATGAATTAATCTGTTCATTAGGTCCAGAACTCTTGTGATCCAGTCTCTTTCTGAAGGACCTAACTCTCAACATTCCTGTGTTGGGCATCAGGCCATATGAATATCCAGTTGTTCCAGCACTACTTATGAAAGAATCTACCCTTTCCTATTGTATGCTTTTGACATCCTGTTCAAAGATCTATTGATGGCAAATGTGTTGGCCTGTTGATTACAGTTGTCAACAGTTCTGGTTTTATTTGTTTATTTTTGCTAGCATTGCATTGTTTTGAATACTGAAACTTTGTTATATATTTTGAAATAAGGAGGTATGAGTCCTCCTACTTTGTTCTTTCTGCTCCAA
Source organism: Dinomys branickii (assembly GCA_004027595.1). NCBI lineage: Eukaryota > Metazoa > Chordata > Mammalia > Rodentia > Dinomyidae > Dinomys > Dinomys branickii. The sequence goes on from PVLD010006715.1 coordinate 18,517, forward strand.
ATTGCTTTGGCTATTCAGTATCTTTTGTGATTCCATATGAATCTTAGGGCTTTTTCCTTTTTCTTTCAAAATGCCGTTGAGATTTTGGAATTACATGAAATCTGAAGATTGCTTTGCCAAGCACAGGCTTTGCAACAGTAGTCATTCTCTCAATCTGTGAACAGGATGTCTTTGTGTTGGCTTTCATTTCTTTCATCTGTGTTTTGTAGTTTTCATCGTGAGTGCTTCACCTGGAGCACAATCCAAAACAGTAACAAAACGTATGGTGTGGTAAATAAACCACTAACATGGTTACTGTCAAGCATCATGTGAGTGTCCGTTAATTCAGCTGGCAGCTCACCACGGTGTACACCACAGACATGTGAGTAACACCACGTTAGGACAGCTGTGCTGTCATCAGGCCATAGGGAATTTTCAGCTCCACTGTCATTTGTGCAACTACCGCCAGCTGTGTGTTCCACTGCTGCCCAGAATGCTGTGGCCCGTGACTATGTTGTGTATGTGTATACACTCGTGCATACATCTCAGCTCCTACATTTGTCTCCATGGAGTTATAAGAATCACCAACTGTTTAGTTCAAAATAGCTGAATTTTCTCTACTCAAGAGTCTTTCATCCAGCCTGTTGCACACATGTAGGTCTGTTACCTACGGCTACCATTGCAAGTACCACATTCTAGGTAACTTAGGCTATGGTTAGCTGTAAGGAAACATGAACCAGTGCCTTAAACACACAGGGTGGGTTTGCCTTATACAGAAAATCTGAGGGTAGAAAGTCACCACTGTGGTGTCTCTGATCCTTGACATCATTCAGGGCTTTCTTATTTTATCTTCTCATTTTTGCTTTTTCCTCGTGATCACAGGTTGGTTTCTGAAGCTGCACACATGGCAATGTGACTCTGTAGAGGAAGAGAACAGGGAGACTGAGAGGCCAGCCTTGTCTGCCCTTTTCATAAGAAAAGCAAAAGCTAGCTTGCCTAAGTTGTATTGACCAAGATTGGGTTCCATGGTAACCCTAGATGCCAAGGACATCTTGGGTTCCATCTTGGTAAATATTGATCTTCTTCTGGCTCTAACTAAGGTGCAGCTCGCAGGTGGAGGATGCTGGGACTGGCTGTGGGGTCAGACCCCAATGGTCCAGCTCCCTTTGACCATTCCTGGTCTTGCCTTCTACACCTACCACTCCCAGGCCTTGGGATCTCAAGCTAAAGGGAAGGAAGAAGAAGCTCCTCACCACAGTGCTCTGCACTGTGAGTCTAGACACTCTTGGTCACCCGGTTACAGTGGATCTACAATCGCTCTTGTTGTGCAGCTACTGTACCTTCAAGTAGGGTCTCAATCCCAGGCCACACATAGGCAGGGAGCATAGCCTCATCTTTATTTCTGGCTACTCCATGGCTTCCAGCACCTCCTGGTCTCTGCCTCCTGTCAGATCAATGGGGCCTTGATTCTCATAGGAACATGAACTCCACTGTGATGTGTGTATGTGCGTGGATCTGGGTTGCAGTGTCTTTTGATTCCTTCCAAAATCACAACCCTCCCCAGTCTCTTGAAAAACTGTCTTTGAAAAACTTGTCCCTGGTGCCAAAAAGCTTGGGAGCTGCTGCCTTAGAGACGGACTGTAATGGTGTACAAAATTGACTTCTACTTTAATGCTGGTGATGATGACCAAGGCCACCTCTTGCCTTTGTCCATGCTGAAAACTCAGAAGTGAGTGCTAATTCCCAGCAGCGTCAGCTTGGGCTGGCTCTTGAGTGGAAGATTGCATTGCTGTCTGTTATCTTCGTTTATTTGCGGCCTGGCAGGGTGGGAGGAGCCACTTGGACCTGTTTGTCTTTGCTGCACAGCTCTGCCCAGCCCAGCCTTCCCGCCTTTTCCCACCGCCTTCCCTTGAACATCCCAGAGGAAACCCCAGTCACCCACATCTGCTCTTTTCCTGTGTTCCTGACTCCACCATGGGCAGCCCACCTGTTGAGCCCACCTGTCATCAAGTTCCAAGACATCTGTCTGCCTCACCTCTGCTAACAGTTGATCCCCAAGCCTGTCAGTGCTTCATCCTAAATATGTTTTTGCACCCACATTGTTCAGTCTCCGTTGCCAGCTTGCCACCACTGTCTATCAAATCCCTCATAGTCTTGGCTGCAGTATATGAAATATGCAACAAAAATGGCTTCAGCTCAAAGAGGATTTTTGTGTGCTTCTTATTTATTTACTTATTTTCATTATTCTTTCAGTGCTTAGGCTCAAACATAGAGTCTTCTACATGCTAAACATATGCTCTACCACTGGGCTACATCTCCAGCATGGAGTTTTTTTTGTTTTTTGTTTTTTTTTCTTTTGTGGTGCTAGGGATTGAGCCCAAGGCCTTTACACTGAGCTACACCCCTAGTCTTTAAATTGCTAAGTCTCTAAGTTACTCTGCCTGGACTTAACCTTGTGGTCCTCCTGCCTTAGCCTCCCTGAGTGCTGGGGTTATAACCCTGTGCCACCACACCTGGCTCTGGTTGTTCCTCTTCAGTATTACATAGTAAGAAACCCATGAGCTGGTCCAGGGTTCATTTAGTGCCTCAGACGTGTTGTTAAGAGTCAGATATTTTCAAACCTTCTACTCCAGTGTGCTTAATGCATCAGCAGAGGTACTTCTCAGAGTCCCAAGGTGGCTGTGACAGTTCCTGCCATCCCTCGCAGCACCCCCACACCAAGCAAAGGAGAGAGGCATGTCTTGCTCTGCATCACTTTTTATGAACAAAGAAAATCTTCCTTGGAAGTTTCTCCTCAGTTTTCTTGTCAGATCCCAGGGGCCACAATTGGGTCATTTGTCTGTGTTTTAGCTACAGGGAGCTGGGAAAGTTTGTGGTATTTCCAGCTGGCACAGGGGGAGGCAAGTTCTGCCCACCAGGATAAAGATTGGGGTGCTGGGGAGCATTTTGGGAGGGAGGAACCAGCAAGATCCACCACACGAGGTCTTCTCTGCCCTGGACTAGGGTCAGGGCTTCCCACTTCATCTGCCTTTCGCTCTAGGCTTGCTGCTTTCAATCCTTTTTCCCTCCTTAGTGCTGCCTGAGGGTCTGCCAGAAGTGACATTTTATTTTCTTTTACTGATAAGTACATGTTTGTGACACACAATGAAAGCATTCGTTCCTCTTCAACCTCAGATGTTTTCCCTTTACCCCCAAGATGTCACCATGTCTTGTGGAAATTGCGAAGCGCTTTGTGAAATGACCTGTGTCCTCCCCACTCCCTCTTCCTCTCTGCTCCTTCTTCCACTCTTCTCCAGAGTTCTGGAACTTTCATCAGTCTGTCAGCTATACCGTGTGTTTCTTTGCTTCTGTGTTCCTAGCTTCTTTCCTTGCCGGATAAGTCTTTTTCTATAAAGTGCATTTCAGTTGAGGTGGAGCTGGCGCCGCCTCTGGGAAAACTTCCAGAACCTTCTCCCAACAGACATTGCTTTCAGCTCCTGAGCACCCCTACAGAACCATGGACATCTCCATTGCTTGCTGTTGGGGGTTCTTAACTGAGATCCTTTATCATCATGATTTCCTAAAAATCAGCTTTATTGACTTCTATTTCCTATAGTATGCAATTCATTACTTAAAGTATACAGTCTTTCCTCAATATATTTACAGAGTATGCAGTCATTAAGGCAACCAGTTTTAGAATATTTCCATCACTCTCAGCCCAACCTCCACACACCCGCACCCATTCGCAGTGACTTCCTGTTTCCTCCCAACCTCCGCTGCCCTAGTTGGCGACTCATCAGCTATTTCATTATTCCATCACTTTGACTGTCCTTCCATGAATCCAGGTCTCATTCTTGGCCACAGGCTGTGTCTCAGGAACTCTGGTGTCCTCTCAGTATCCAGCACAGTGCTTCACATAGACTTAGCAGTTCATGAAATGCCTTGTGATTTGACCATCTGAGACCCAGATGCTAGGGCAGGGCTGGTAGGGCATGTAGGGAAGAGATATTAGCTCCACTTTTGCTGTGGCTTGAGTGTGTCCCCTGCAGGTGGATGGGCCAGAGCCTTGGCCCCAGGTGTAACAGTACCAAGAGATGGTGAATCTTTAAGGGGTGGGCCTAGAGGAAGGTGATTAGGTCTCTGGGGCACTGGCCTTGGAGAGTATTAAGGTAGTTCTTGTAGGACTGGCTTAGTTCTCATGAGAATCTTTTGCTGTGCTTGGTCCATCTCATGTGCTTGGTCCCTTCTGCACATGGGTGTTTCCCTTCTCATCCTTATGCCATGTTGTGGGCTTTTGACAGATGTTCATGCCACACTGTTTGGACATTACAGCTGTATTAGGGTTCTCTAGAGCAGAGATTTCCAATTTTTTTGGCACCAGGGCCTGGTTTCATGGAAGACAGTTTATCTTCAGGTGATGGTGGTGATGCTGGTGGTGGCAGTGGCGGCTTTAGGATGATTCAAAGGAGCACACAACCTAGATCCCTCATATACACAGTAAGGTTCACAGTCCTATGAGAATCTAAGGCTGTTGCCGATCTGATAGCTTGCTTTTAAGACACCAAGTTTGTGATAACTTGTTACAGCAGAATTGGGAAACTAATAATTTGCAAAAGTTTTTCTGTTTTGTAGAGTGTATGTAAGGATCTGTGCCTAGCATCCCTGTGTCTAGCACACCTATTTTTCCAGGTGTGACAGTGTCCCTGGTACAAATGGGCTTTGTCTGGCCAGATGGGGGCATTTGTTTTGTAAAATCTCAACGCGGAGCTATGGTAGTCTGCTCAGGCTGCCATAAGAAAAGACCATGATTGGCTTAAACACAGAGAGTTATTTTCTTACAGCTCTAGGAGCTGGAAATCCAAGTTCAAGGTGCAATTAGGATTGGTTTCTGGTTCAGGAGCTCTTCCTGGCTTGCGGATAGATGGTGACCTTCTTGCAGTGCCCTCAAGTGGCCTCTCCTCTGGCCCTGCAGGGAGAGAGAGAGAGGAAGAGCTCTGGTGTCTCTTTCTTTTTCCTCGTAATTTTGAAGAACTGATTATAATTTCCCATTACTTTTTGTGATAACACATACTTTAATGGGTCAGGTACAGTTGTAAGAATGAAGTTAAAAGACTTTTTAAAAATCAGCCAGACTTCATAAATATTTTCAGGGCTGTGGCAGTATACTTTCTCTAAGCTGTTCGTTGAATGTTTTGATATAGCGTTTGTAGAGAAAGATGTATAATACATATATAAAAAGTATCTGCAGTCAAATGCTCTACCACAGAGCTAGACCCCCTGTAAAAAGTATCTGACTCTTAAAAATGGTAACCCACTTCAGTTCAAAATTCTAGTATCCTGAAGTCCCAGAGCATATGGGCTTTTTCTGCGGGTATGCACACTTCCAGTGTCTCTGTTTCATCTTCCAAGGACACCAGTGCTATTGGATTAAGTCCCACTCTTTTGTGATCTCTTTAATCCTGATTACCTCCCTACAGGCCTTATCTCCAAATACAGCCACGTAGGGGAGGTTAGGGTTTCATCTTCTGAGTTCTGGGGTTACACTTCAGGCTGAGACAGAGGCTCTCGGTGGTTACATCAGTGCAGCAGGGGCAGAAGTTTCTCAGGCCATTAATGTCCCAGGGACTCAGTGTCCTTTGCGCACAGAGTAGTCTGGAGATCCACGCTGAAGAGCAGCATCTCAAGCCAGTCCTGAGATGAGCTGACTTCTGGTTTCTGTGACCCAGGATACCATGGGCTAAGTTTGGATATCTGACAGTTTTTATTAAGCTTCTTTGGGAAGGTGTAACCCCTCTTGGCCAGTCATCAGAAATGCATACTGAGGACATTGGCAGTTAAGGTACAAGATCATGAGCAATGCTGTTTGACCAAGGCATTTGGCCAATGTTGGACAAGGTATCAGCAATCTTGTAATATAGCTGCATAATTTTTTTTATTGCACACTTCATAAAGGAGGTGATTTGTTTAGCCCTAAGCCATGATTATATTTTTCCAGGTGTTGAAGCCGTTTTTCTTTTCCTAACTCCAGTTTTCTGTCATCCATCTTGATGCTTTACTGGTCAAAGGATGCTTCCAATAGTTTCAGGGGCATCTCATCATGGAATCCAATCCCAGCAACCTCCATCCTAGTGTCTAATTCACAGAGAAGTGACTTTTGGCTGAAGTGCTTCTGCTAGGCTAGGATGTGAATTATTGATGGTTCAGGTTGCCTTGAAAACATGACAGTCACATCTCAGGGGAACTGATCACACTGTGAAAAAGCATTCTGCACCCCAAAACCTGGTCCATGGGCACAAACTGCTGAGTTGGGGCCCGCAGTGATAGGGACAGTGTTAAGACACTGGAGAGACCTCTCTACCCTGGGGCAGGCTCTGACAACTCTCTAGAAATCCAGTGCAGTGTAGGTGGCAGGCAGACAATTTTGGACCAAGATCCAGCTGCCACTACCACCCCAGAGGTGCCTAAAGGGCAGAGTGGAGTTGGAATAGTGAGCACATTTCCCAGTGGGGACCTCAGACCTAAGTACAGTGTCCTGACAAAGGTTCACACTGGCAGGTAGAACCACTATCACCCAGGGATGCTAGACACAGATCCTTAAATATACTCTACAAAACAGAACTGGGATCTGTCTGCAAGAAGTGTCAGTCTCAATGTTCACCATTTGAGACTGATTTATAAGGAAAGTGATTTGATTCTGCTTGCTTGGGGAGTCCTGGGTGAGCTCTGAGTTTTTATCTTGCTCTGGTGGGTGTCTTGATTTATACTCAATGATGAAGGGACATAAGCTTCAGGCACTGAGAAAACAGCTGTGTATTTGGATTTGTTTGTTCAAGTGTCCACGGATGCTTTGGTGACAAACAATACCTTATTTGGAGTTGTTTATTCTTTCGATATCTCTCCCCCAAGGGGTGACCTCAGATAACCTTCCCCAGTGTGAAAAGACCTGGCTCTGCTTTGACACAGCCTATGGGAACCTGTTCAGAGCCTCGGGAAAGCTTTAGAGCACATACAGAACTTTAAGAAAAATGAGGAAAGACTCTAGTCCTGTCTAGGTCCTTCCCTGGGCTGGTGGTGGTAGTTGAGGCTGGAGGACCAGGGATTTCTTAGGGGTCTGCTCTTTCCTTGAGGGCCATGTGTACCTGCTTTGGTTGGGAAGCGCCTTAAAGTTCATTTCGAGGACCATAACTATGAATTTCCCAGTGTTGTCCCTCTGGCTAGGCTCCAGCACTGGTAAGACCAGCTTGTGATACATAGTGAGTTCAAGGCCAGCCCAAACTACATAGTGAGATCTTATGTAAAAAAAAGAAAAGGAAAAAGAGAAAGGAATTTCTCGTGATGAGGTGAAGGCAGAGATGTGGGTGACTGATGGGTTACCAGCCACACAACTGTGAAGATTGTCAGCAGACTGCTAGACACAGGGGAGAGAGCTGAACAGGGTCCCCCTCATACCTGCAGAAAGAATGGACCGGCCAACAGCTTGATCTCCAACGTCCTCCTTGCAGAACTGGGAAGTGACAGATATCTGCTGTTGGAGCCAGAGTCCAGGGACTTTGCTATGGCAGCCTTGGCAAATGGATACCGGGTCCTCAAGGCAGTGGTGAGCTTGTAAGAACCTAACCAGGAAGACAAAAAGGACCAGAAGGCCGTGTGGGTCCAGGGTGGCAGAATGGTCTGGCTGGTGCCTAGTGCCTAATGTTTCTGTCACCGAGAGCGCCAGCCGCACCATGTGGGGCCAAGACAACCACATCGCCACCACGCTCTTCCTTTCCCTGTCCCCCTCCTCCCCCTCTTCTCCCTTCCCCGCTTCTCTGTGTTCCCCTCCTCTCCCCCCTCCCCGTCTCCCTTTCCCTCCCTTTCCCCTTCTCCCCTCCCTCGCTTTTTCCTCTCCCCCTCCTCTTCCCCTGCTCCCCCTCCTTCTCCATCACCACCTCCCCGACCGCAGCTAACGTTGATTGCCTACCGTGTGCCTGACACGAGTGCTGCACATGTCTTACGTCATCAAATCCCTGCAGCTCCCAGGTGGATGTTGGCATCATTCCCGTTTTCTACATGAAGAAACTGACGCTTCCGTTCTGCCCTTCTTCAGCCCACTGCTTCAAGGTCAAGCCCCCCCCATCTTTGCTTTGGCTCTCCCCCCACCTAGGTTGCTTTCCCACTAGGTCTGCGTTTCCAGCTCCCTTTTTAATTCAGCTCTCAGCCCTGACGCTTATCTCTAGGGAGAAGCTCTCCCTGTCTCAGAGTCTCAGCTGCTGCCGGCTTTGTTTATTTATTTTTTTATAGCACTTGTCACTATCTGGAATGGTCTTTTTATTTACTTTTGACTCACCTGTCTTAACCCACTAGAACATGACTTTTGTGAGAACAAGAACCTCTTCTTTAATCCTCCATCCCAGAAATTGGATCTGTTCTTAATATAAGAACCTGTTCCAAAACTCAGTTTCCTGCTTGTTCAAATAGTTAAGGTCTCACTCAACCTTGGAGTGCATCTTGCATATGCAAAAGCTTCACTAAGATCCTTCAGTTTCCTGCTTGTTCAAATAGTTAAGGTCTCACTCAACCTTGGAGTGCATCTTGCATATGCAAAAGCTTCACTAAGATCCTTTGCTAAACAAAAGACAGCTGCTGTCTCTCTCCTGACCTTTATAGCAGCACCTAAAACTGGAGGAAACTTCAATCCTGGGTCTTCACACTCCCTGGCCAGGTCTCTATGTGGAAAGGAGAGGCAGGCAGATTGGCTTTCACACTTTATGACTCCAGGAGGTAGAGGCTGGAGCCAGGGAACTTGGCTTTGGGTCAGGTGGACACACAGCAACACTCGTGCTGATCTTGGGCTGCTATAAACCTGGTCTGCCGTGGTCCACACTGGGAGGCTGACAGCATGTGTCCTGCCTTTCAGAGAAATTCACAGAGGGGCTCTGTGCCTCCCCGCAGCTGCTACAGGGCTGCAGAACAAGGTCCTTGTGCCCTGGGGTGGGTGGCTGTGCATAGCCCTGACTCGCCCTCCCATTCCTCCCCAGAACTGTGCACACAGAGAGGCAAAGACACATTCTAGATTGTTCTGTACATCACCGAGGCCAGACAGGATGCTGTCTTCCACCTACCATGCAGTTCTGGGGCACCGTGGAGACCACCTGAGCACTGGTGTGTAGGGCCAGCTTAGCCACTCACAGTGCACCCAGCGCTGCCTGTTTATTCGTTTCTCCTGCCAGTCAGCAGACACTGATTGAGCACCGCTGTGTGGGGAGGGCAGATGGAGAGCCCGGAGCTTCAGGAGCCATTAGAGGTAGGCCTGCACTGAGACCATCTTGGAGTGAAGCGCTGCCTGGCAGAGCTTGACGGCCTTTGGTATCCTCAGCCCAGCTCTGGACAAGGCCAGCAAGTCCCCAGCTGGACACATACCACCCAGCGGGGCTGGGGTATCTCCTCTTTCTCTCCTCCTTTGACAAACTGGAGCAGAGAATAGTCTCACCTCTTGGTAGAATTGTGTGTGCGGAGCGTGAGGCCCTTTGTCAGGAGCAGCAGAGACCAGGTGGGCTGGTCTTACCATTCTGGAGCACACTGTTCTGGCTTCTCCCCCATCCTGGTTGAATATTGCCCCACAGACATAGAGAACAGAGTGGCCTTTTCCCGCTCCCTTTCTAAAGAGGGCGCTGCAGGCAAGACAGTTCATTTGCAGTCTTGATCCAGAAGGCCCGCCCCTAATACAGCGCATAGCTGGTGTCAGCATGGTATAATGGGGGAGGGACATGGCATACAGGTGTGTAGAAGGTGGCTGAGCCCCTGTCTGGCACCAGCCTGGAACACAAAGGGGATGGGTGGCCTTGTACCATAGCAGCAGGCTCTGGCCTGGTGTTGGAAGCAGCCCTACAAATGTTCACTGAATGAAAGAGCAAGCAGGTGCTGGTGAGGAATTTGATGCAGAAGTGAAATGTGATTAGGTGTGGTGTCTGGGACCCACAACTGGGTGTTGGAGGCGCCATCAACAGGGAGAGGGGAAGTGGGGGGAGCATTTTCCAGGTTGAGATTCAGACGATGACATTGAAACTTTTGGAATGTGTTCAGGTAACAAGAGCAGAATGACTAAATGCTTTGTTTTGTGTCTTTTCATTGAATTGTGTGAACAGTCCTGGTTCACTGGTCCAGAGGTAAAAAATGTCCCAACTTGATTCCCATTGAGAGAATCCCCTTTTCCATTAAGCGACAAGGGTAATGAGGGAGAGAGGAGGGGTAGGAGACACAGGCCTGCCAACAGTGCCCTTATGTGCTGTTTTTATCAGGCATATTGTGAAACCAATTTTCATGTTGAAATGGCTTTTCTCTCCCAAAACAAATTGCTTCTCATATTGCTGAATGGGATGGCAGGCGTCCTCTTTGAAGATTAGCTAATTCTCTTCTCAGCCTGGGCTAAAATACGCACCTCGACAGCCCCTCGTAGGCCTGAGCGTGTGATTGGTTTGCTCTTCGCTGCTGAGGTGATTCCTACGTGTTGCGGGGAAAGTTTTTCCAGAGGAATCACATATGAGGACAGAAGCTTTGGATTCTGTGAAGCAAGATTTCCGCTCTGAGACTTCAGGTGGTCTCAGAAAAACGGATCCTGGAATTGAGAGAGCTGCTGCTATCAAGGCTGCTGCTTGTTTGTTGCTTTGATTTTGTTCTTAAGCCGAACATCTTGTTCTTGTAAGGGTTAGATGTGCGGAAGCAGTTATAAACCAAGACAACTGTAACGGCTACCACCAACTATCCATGGTCCTCTCCGATACCAGTATTCTGTGATCATTCACCTTTCCACTGCCCAGCAACCCTTTTCCCTCTGGTAACACTCGGAACCTGGAAACTGTCAGGGTACAAATGCCGCCACCTAATCCACTGGCTTCCCTTAAATTTCATCAGCTATTCCAGCAATTCTCTTTACAGGAGAACCATCCCATCTAGGCTCGTGTTTAGCATTCATCTGTGACATCTCCTCTGTTTCCTGCAGTCTGAAAAGTTTCCTTAAACTTGGTGTTTTGTTTCCTTTCCCTTCAGCCCTGGACATAGGCCATCTAGTTTGTAGCACGTCCCTCATTTCATGCTTGTCCGAAGTTTCCTTAGGATTAGATTTAAGTTATGCAGGCTTGCTAGAAATACCATGAAAGTGATGATGGGATGTCTTCTGGTTACTGATTGGGTGATGAGTAATGGTGATTTGTCCATTGCTGGTCATATTTGCTTTGATCACTGAACTAAGGTGCAGTCTGTCAGGTTTCTGCACTGCAAAATGACCCTTTCCTCCTTCAATATTCATACGTGTTTTAGGGAGAACTACGTTAAAACTATGTAACAGCTGATCCTCGTGAACCTTTCACTCAGAATTTTAGAATCCACTGGTGATTATTGCCCGAATCAGTCATGACTATGCTGGTTATTTTATGTAACCCTATGATAACCACAAGACATTTTCTTGGTTTGCTATTCTTTCTACATTTATTGCCGTTGCCCTCAGCAAGAGCCTTTTCTGATCTTCAGTTGTCCATTCTTTATTATCAGTATGGACCTGCCAATTCCTGGGTTTTCAAAAGATTATAGTCTCTTCCTGGCTCATATTTTAATGTTGGTTATAGTGAGTTCCTGGGTCTTTTTAGGCATAACCTCAGTATTCAAAATGACCATGCAACTCTCTTACCTTTCCACTTGACAACAAACTATGAACATCTTCCATGCCTTTAAAAATGGATGGGACTTGAGGCCATTATGCTAAGCTAAATAAGTCAGCTATATGAGAAACCTAAAATGAAACACAGATAAATGAAATAAAAGTGGCAGAGGATACTGGGGGAGGGAAAGGTGAATGAGGAGGGGATAAAGGGATTGAAAATAATCAACATCACTTTCCCCCCATAACCGTCACCATTCCCCATTGCAAACCTCCACTAATAAAAAACAAAAACACAGCATCTATAGCTTTATTTTGGTAATGACATAGTGTTCATGAGATGGAGTTCATGCTTCAGATTTCCAAGTTGGTGAAATTTTTTGGAGAGAGACTTCCCTCACATGCTGACACTCTCTTCTTTAGCCAGGGACTCCAAATGTTGCTAAAAAAGGAATTAATACACAAAACAAGAGCAAGTCCAGTGTATTTGAGTCTAATTTTTTTCTGGATCCTTATCCTGTAACTGACTGTGCAGCTGTCATCAGAGGATGCAGGAATATTCACTGTGGTGATAACTTTCACATAAAAAGTTGTCAGCAACCTATATATAACTCAACCGGAGATGAAATATTCTATAGTAGCTAACATTCCCTTCCTCTCTGTCCTCTATCCCTTCGTCCCTGTCCCTGCACCTCTCCCCTCCTTTCTGCACCTCTGGATAAAAATCCTCTTCTTGTTGATGGCATCTGCAACACCACTCGTGTGTCTCAGACATGATGTCTAACCACGTTTTGCTTCAGCATCCAGTTCCCCATTGACTGCTTCCTCCTGACCTTCCTCTTCCTCTTCCTCTGTTCCTCCTCCTTTTCTTGAGACAGGATTTCACTATGTAGCTCAGGCTGGCCTTGAACTTGCTTAAGTTCAAGGTGTTACAGGTGTGCATCACCATGCCTTGCTTCCCCACTGGCTTCTGATATTTCATGAATTCAGCAAGCGTTTGTACAGCTGCTATCCAGTGCCAGGCCAGAGCCCACTGCTACCGGTAAGGTTGTATGTACTTCCTCTTTGGTATTTTAGGTGTGTTGCACAAAAAAAGGCCATGCCCACCTTTTACACACACACACACACACACACACACACACACACACACTCAGATTTAAAAGTCTTAGGCAACGATAAGGCCTGAAATCAAGATAGCAGTTCCCATTGGGATGGAAGGAAAGGAATGCAGTAATCAAGTGATCCATAAGGAACTTCAAACTAGGGCATATCAATTAAACTTCCATAAAGACACTTTAACAAAGACTTGAAGGGAAAAATTACATAATCATAGACTGGATAAAACCAGGTTAGATAAACAAACACATGTTTATTATCCTATTCTATTTTCTGGAGCTTTGTGTTTAGAATGTTTTATGAAAAGAAATAAAGAGTTTTGAAAGCACGGATGAGAATGGTAAACACCAAATTCAGAACAATGATCCTATCTGGACAGTGAGAGAAATGGGCTGGGGATGGAGCCACAGAGCCTCACTTGTATTAGTGATGTCTGCTTTCTCTTCCTTCTTAAAAAAAAAAACCCGAATCAGAATGGCAGAATGGTAAGATTTGATACAGTTGTTGTGGGCTTGCAGGAGCTCAATATATCATTATCTAGGCTTTTCTGTATTTACAGGGAAAGATAAAGGAGTGAGGGAATAAGGCTCAAAGCCTGGAGATGGGAGGGAAGTCACTGAATTAATATATTCAGGGCTTGTAGCTCTGGGAGGCCGTGCCTGAGCCAGGCTTGAGCACTGAGCTCCCCAGGGAGGTACAAATGCAGGGCTGCAAGACTGAGGGAAAGTGAGGTGAGTGAGGGGAGGAGGGAAAGAGAATCCTGAGGAATGCATTGCTGGATGACCCTGTCACGTAATGTCCTGGCTCTTTATGGTGTGTTGTGGGAGCCTGGGCAGTTCTTTGGAGAGATGGATGTAGATGGGATTTACTCGCTAGCTCTCTCTCTCTCTCTCTCTCTCTCTCTCTCTCTCTCTCTGTGTGTGTGTGTGTGTGTGTGTGTGTGTGTGTGTGTGTGTGTGTTCCTGATTGGTCCATACTGAAATTTCAGTTCAATTCCTTATGCATTTGGTGTGTGTCCTGTAGCCCTGTGGCCACCCCTGGGGAGATCAGATTGCATTCACAGCTTCGAAGCTGTGCAAAAGGGGAGTGAGAGGCTCCCTTCAAGTGGCCTCAAGCCTTGGGTTTCTGTGGCCCTAAAGAAGTCTTAGTTGAGTCCTTCTGGTGGTGACAGTGACAGCAAAGCAAATGGCCAAGGGTCAGGAAATGGATGAGGTAGAAGCAGTCTGCGGAGAACCACTAAATAAGCCTGGGACAAACAGAAGGGAAACAAGAATAGGTTTTGTAGCAGGCAAAGTTTCAGAGCAGAGGGTGAAAAATTGTAACCATTCTTTACTGCAGACCTCTTTCTTTTCTAAAATCAACTGGAGGACCACATTTTTCTTTCTTTTCAAAAAATAGGTATTTTAAGTAGGGAGTGGTCCTGGGTGTCTTAAATCCCAGCACTCTGGGAGGCTGAGGCAGGAGGACTGCAAGTTGAAGCCTAGCCTGGCAACTTAGCAAGGCCCTGTTTCAAAATACCAAATTTTAAAAAAGTGTTTGGGGTGTATCTCAGTGCAAAGGTGTTAGATTTTGATCCCCAGTATTAATATATATTATTCATATTTATAAATGTATATTATGTAATGGATATATAATTATACATAGTTATATAGCATAGTGTTATATTTCAACGAATGCATACAATGTGCAGAAATTGGGTCAGGTTAATTGGCATATCCAGATGCTTCCAACATGTATTGTTTTTGTATATGAGTACCTTAAAAATTCCTTTCACCAGCTATTTTGAAGTACGTGATTAGCTGTTGTCAACCTCAGTTATCGTCCTATGCAGTAGCACATTAGAGGCGGTTTCTCCCATTCTGCTGCCCTCCTGCACCGTTAACCATCCTCCCCATCCCTGCCTCGCAGGCGTGCTAATTACTGTTCTATTGTCTACTTCAACTTTCTACATCAACTTTTTAAAACTTCCACGTATATGAGAACATTTGTTTTTGGTTGCCTGATTTTTCGTATAATGTGAAAGATTGCATTTTTTCACAGAGAGTTTTGTGGTGCTTTTGGGGAATAGGATTGGGGATTTGAGGAGAGTAATGAAGACCTTGATGGGCAACTGTGGAGACGGGGAACAGGACTGTGTCTGGCTGCAGAAGTGCATCCTGGGCATGCACGGGATGGAGAGGTAGGAGGTGCAGGAGCAGGGATGTTGGAATGGGCGGCTCCAGGTGACTCGCTAGTTGAGCTGAGAAAGGACAATGGAGAGTGAAGAGCTTGGATTAATGCTAAGAGTCACAATCTTGGAAGGCTGAAGAACAGATGACCAAAAGGACAGACTTAGAGATATATCAGGTCATAGTTGAGAGTGGAATTTTGGACCTTAGGATTTGAGCATGGGAACTATGTTGAGTGAGGACAAGGAGCAGAATGTGCCTATGTGTGGGTTGCTTGAGGAGCATGAAATAAAGCTTTTAAACAAAGTGGTCAGGGGTGTTGAGTTTACTTAGAATCATGGCAAGAGTCTAGAACTGGAGCAAGACTGTTGTTCTGATACGCAGTGAAACAGTAAGAGCATGAAGAGGAAGAGAAGTCAGTTTAGCTCAGCACCGAACTAGCCAGTCAATGCCTAGGAACTGTTTTACTGCTGAATTACCAAGGGAGGCCAATTAACAGATGGGATCAGGTACTTTATTATTGACACTAAACTGAATCATCACCATATAATCTTGGATCCAATTACCATCCATCTTTAAAGATCTTATGTATTCCCACTGCAAACTTCGTTTCCTCCTGTGACTCTCTTCAGGCTGCTTGAGCTGTGAGTATCATAGCACTTACCTCCTAGCGGCCTCTTTGTGTCTGTGCACCTCCTCTCTGTCTCATCCGGAGCGCTTAAGGCCAGGGCCAGAGATCAGTCTGCATCCTGTGCTACCCTAGCCCGGTCCTTGACCAGCCGTGGCTGCTCTGCGCATCAGAAGGCACAGTGCTGAAAGCAGAGAACTCAGGTGGGGCTGGGGCACTGCGAGTTAGTTGTTTCCCATTTCTCCCATGCTTGATATGCTGCTCTGTGGTGAAGTCATTTCCAGGAATTTCCCTTATCAAGAATGACTTCTTTCTCCTACATTACTTAAAAAATACACATTCCTTCTAGAATATGTGGAAATATTAATAATCACTCGTCACGCCATCCTTCAGCAATCACTGCTATGAATGATTCACTGTACATTTTTACAGCCATACATTTTGTGTCCTTAGAGGAATAGGTCATGCATTAATGGTAGAAATTTCAGAGGACAGAGAAGTGTGTACAGTGTGTGTCCCTTCCTTGCCTTTCCTTCTCATTGCCACTTGACTGCCTTTCTCAGGGACAGCAGGGTTACGCTTTCTTCTGTATTCCTCCACAGATACTCCGCATATTCATCCGGAGCGTGTGCAGTCTTTTCATTTTTTTGAAAACACAAATGGAAGCCCTGGATGCACACTGCTCTGCAGCTTCCTTCTGCATTAACATCTTGCCGTCCGTCCTACATCAGGATATAAATAATGTACTCTCCTCATAGCAGCACACTCGTTCTTTGAGTACATCATAATTCATTTAGCCAGTTTTCTGTGAATGGGGAGTTGAGTTGATTCTGGTCAACTGATTAAAAATAACTGTTAAGGTTTTATTATAAAAAATTTAGATATCAGGAATGCTCCTGGGCCATCACTCAGTTCTAACTTGTGACCACACTGTTATTTTGAAGCAAACCCCAGACATTATATAATCTGTCTGTAATTATTTTAGTATGTAGCTCCAAAGATATGAGGAGTTAAAAATATCAATGTCACACCAACAAAAGTAATAATAATTCACCGATATCAGTAAATCTCATCTTTAAAAAGTCTGTGTGTGTGTGTGTGTGTGTGTGTGTGTGTGTGTGGAAACAGTACTGCAAAACCACTGTCCTGGCTCACATTTGATTGCACACATGTGAATATGCTTGTGGCATACATTCTAGAGGTGGGATTTTTGCATTAAAGTGTGTATTTATAATCTGAATGTAGATTGCCAAATTGTACTTCAAAGGGTTTCTCCTAATTCACCCTCTCTACCCTGGTGTTTGAGACAGACATTTCCCTACAGCCTTATCTGTCCTTACAGTGCGCTGTCAGACTTCTTGATCTTTACTTGCCTTTTAGGCGAAAAAGATTATACCAAGGTACTTCTCATTTGAATTTCTCTTATTAGAAGTTGGGCTGAACATTGCTATATCTGTTTAAGAGCCATTTGTAATTCCTGCTTGTTTTCTTTGAACATTTTGCTTTTGGTATGTTGGTCTTTTTGGTATTGATACGTGCACTTTAAGTGTGAGGAAGAGAGAGGCTTCTCTTTTGTAGTGTAAGCTGCAACTATTTTTATTTAGTTGTAGCTTACTGTCATTTTTTGCCACAGGAAAGTTTTTAATGTTTATGTAGATTTATTGGCCTTTTCTTTTATGGCGTTTGAGCTGTGTTGCTCACCAACTCTTGAAATTATAAAAAAAATTTCCCCACAGTCCTTTCTACTACAGTTGAAAGTTACTTTTTTATTAACATTTTATTTTTCTATAGAGTGTATTTTACCATGAAGTGCGAAGTGTGGTTGCATTGTTATTTTCTGCATATTTCTGTAGTTGTCCTTATATTGGTTATGGAATCCTATCCATATTATTTGAAATGATATTCTTGCCATATACAAAATTTCTGTGTATATCATACCAATTTCTGATCTTTCTACTGACTTCAACCGAATGACTTTAATACCATTTATTTAGCTCATCATCACCTGTTTGTGGTTTCCTATTTTTGTTAATATAAAGAAAGTAGTGATAAATATCTTTATAGGTAGATCTTTGTACATACACCTTATTGAGGATAAATCCCTACAAATGCAATTAAGTGAGAAAAGAGTAAGCACACTCAGGTATAGTTTTTATTAATGAAACAACATTCTAAAAGGAGGTAGGGAGGTATAAACCCTCAGGAACCACCATGGAGCTTCAGTGATTTTCGAAATTCTCTGTATCATAGTTGATCTACTACCCCTGTGGCTGAGAACATTATACCATTTCATAGCATATTTCCAACTTAGGTCAGTATATTTCTCTACATTAAAGTTTCATAATTATCACAAAAATATCTGTTTCAGAGCTGCTCTAACCAGGGTCCAAAGTCCACATGCTGAAGACTTTTGCTGCCTGCTGTTCGGTTGTACCAATTTACACTTCCACTGGCAGTATGTGAGAGCTGCGTTCCCTCCCTCTCTCATCAGGCCAGGCCCGTGGTCCATCCATCAGGCCAGGCCCGTGGTCCATCTTGCTGATCTTCCTCCCAGATGCTTGAGTCAGAATTCTTGGTGTCTCCCTGACCTCGCTCCTTTTCTCACACCCAGACACCTTCTTTAGGACATCCTTCCTGACTCTATTTTTAGATCCATCCAGAATCCAATCACATCTCCCTTCTTGCATTGCTAACATCCTGTTTCACGCGGACCACTGCAGCAGCCTCTTGGTGCACCCAAGTTATCCCAGCCTCACACAGGCATCCTTCTACACCCATAGCAGGCCGTGGCAAGTTGCCGTGGCTCCTACCTTACCCAAAGTAAAACTCAGAGTGTTGACAAGGTCCTCCACGGCCTTACCTGGTCTGCTTTCCCACCAGGCCTCTCAGGTCTTCCTGCCTATGTCTTTCCCATCTGCTTATCTTCTCCATCCCATCTCTGTGCCACTCCTCTTGACACCAGACACACACCCACTTTGGGGGTTAGCGCTGACTCCTCCCTATGTCTGCAACACCCTTCCCTAGCTGCCGGGAAGGCTGCTGCCTTTGCCTTTAGATCGTTATTCCAATGTCTTCCTGCTGTGCACGGCCACTGTAACCCTTGTATTTGAACTGTGACCTGCTCCTCTGGCCTCCCCACAGGTGTGCAGAGCTAGGCGCTTCTCTATTTCTCAGTTGCCTTAGCACTTTCACTTTCCTACACACCTTGGCCTTGACTTCACAGAGTGTTTCTGCGGAGTGCAGGCAGCCAGAGTCAGGGGTGTTGGTTCTTCTCAGGTCAGGTTCTAGCTTTTAGGACAAGGCCTGGGACATGATAGGCATTCAGCAAGCATTTATTAACTGAATAGGAATGTAATAGGCAAAACATGCCATACTATGAGCATACTTATTTGCACAAGAAAATTAACAGTAAGAAACATCATTCATAAAAGCTTGACAGTGAGGTGGGATTCTTTGTTACCTCATTATTAGTGATCTTGATTTTTCCCTCTGGGAAAGTCCATGTCTTTTCCATTGTTCTGTTGGAGCATTCTGACAAAATCGATTAAATGTCAAAGAATATCTCTTTATCATATCATAATTCATCTTTGTTTCTTCAAGTTTTTCTTTGCCTCCATGTTTTTTCTTCATTTTTAAAAATGTATTAGTCTGCCTTCAGTTCTTGTTTAAAAGGCTCTTTTGCTGTGTAATTATTCTTATTTTAATTCCTTCTACTTTATTTCTTTACTTATTTATTCATGGTTCTGGGAATTGAACCCAGGACTGTTGCACTGAGCTATGTCCCTATCCCTTAATATAAAGTTTGTTTTTGGTTTTATTTTGAGATGAGGTCTTGCCAAGTTGCTAGGTTACCCAGGCTGGGCTTGAACTTGTTATCCTCTTGTCTCAGCCTCCCAGTGTGCTTATGTGTGCCTTGTTGGATTACAGGCATGAGCCTCCCTGTCCAGTTTGATTTTTTCTATGGTTTAATTTCATCAAAGCAGATTTTGGCATGTGGTGTGCTGTGTAGCTGCAACCCAGTTTTTTCCGAGTTCTGCACTGATTATTGTAGCCTGTACGTTGCATAAGCTTTTGTTTCTCTGATGGATTGCAATATTGCCTTCTCACCTCATTTGCAATCACAAACCAGAAATCCACAGAGAAAGCAGCCCCTCAGCTTCCTCCTTGACTCTCAGCCAGGTCGCCTTCTCTTTAGGAGACCTTGGAGACTCACGTGTGCATGTGTGCACGCATGTGCGTGTTCTGGAACAGTTGGCTTATGCTCTTGTAACTTGTGTAGGACTGAGTTTCTGGGTAGCGTTCCTAAAGCAATTATTTCCCTTTCCTGAGCTGCCCTTTTAATATTGGAGGTCAGTCTGCCTCGGCTGATTTCAGATTTATTTCTCAAGCTGGAGCCAGGGTGAGGCTTTGAAAATAGTCTTTTCAGAGGCGCAGAGTTATTTTGATAGAGAACCAGCGTGTTAAAACAAAATGAGAGAGTTGGCAATTTGAGCAAATAAATTGCTTCCTATTGATAATGGGATATTTATGCAGCCCACAGTGGAGAATAATTTCTCTCACATCCATGAAAGGCCCTTTATCAGTTATCACGGAGCCAAATGGACTGGGAAAGAATGTGGCAGGGAAGGGGGAGGGTGGGTGTGCAGCAGCAGTGTGGTGAGCTGAGGCAGGAGGACCTCCCGGGGCCTCCCCCAAGTGGCTACGATGCTCCACCTTGGCCTTTTTCCTTTCTGCACTTTACCCATAAGGTATCTGAAATTTCATCTGGCTGCCTTTTTGCAGGCAGTAACTCCAGGGGCTCCTCTGTTGGTGAGAAAATTAGAAGCAAGACTCCAGCCGTGTGTCTGTGCGCCCTTGCATGTGGGTAAAAGGGCAAGGTGGACACAAGTTCAAACTGAAAAATCACACAACCGAAAGGGAGCTCTTTTCTGGATCAGAACCAATTCCTCCAACTCCCACCATTTGTCATTTGGCCTTGTGTCTTGGTGCCATGAGTTACTGGGCAGATAAATTTATGAGTATTTTTTTTGGTTGGTTTTGTGGGCTGAACTGCCCAAGATAGTTTGTCAGCCACAGGCAGGTATAAGTCTTCAGGGCCTTGCTTTAGGCCTTCAAGCCATCTTGATCTACGATGCTACAAATGGATGGGTGGCTGCTGTGACACTCAACATGTGTGATCGTCACTGTCCTTGTGCTCCATTAAGGACCATCCCTAACACCAGAAAACACTGCCTGCCTCAGCACCCTCTCTCAACTAGAGCTGGGTTTGTCACTGGGGAGGGCAGAGGCTTTGGGCTGGAGGTGCTCTGGGGAGGTTTTAGGCCTGCAAGGACCAAATGTGCTATAGTTTAATGGCCGGTAGGCCTGTGGGAGCTACGAAAGTGAAGACTTTCTATCTTTTGAGAATGTGAAGCTCCACCAGAGACCTAAGAAGGATGGTTGTTCAGTAGACAGCTGTACCAGCCTGGGTAGCATGTGCTATTTGATGGCAGTGTGTGAGAAGAACTCCTCAGTACAGAAAGTAGAAAACCATGCAATCCCCAGAGGAACAGTGCTGTGAGCATGCACCACTCCAGTGGGGATCTAGGGTGTCATGGATCAAACTGGGAGCATCTATGGGAGGTAAAGAGAAGGAGGTTTGGCCAAGAGTTACAGTGGGATTAAGTATGTGTCTCTGCAGTGAGGCCAGGGCTCCATAATATGGGTCCAGAGCCATTCCTGGGTAGGGAAATCAGTATAGCAGAACATTAATAAACAGAAGAAAAGAAATACAATTGCATTGCATCTAAAAAGGATATGTACTGCTTCAAGAAGCACTTGTTTTGTTAAAGGAAATCCAGGGCTATATGGTACTTAGAGCAATAAAAACAGATTTTATGCAGGAACTATTATTGCAACAGAGGGAGAGAGATACCAGTATAGAACACAGCTGAAGTCTGAATGCAGCATGGGCAGGTGGAGATTCATAGCCAAGGGGAGGGTGACGACATTCTTAAGAGAAGAAATCAGGAGAAGGAGGGGATTTTGGCCAAACTGACTGAATCAGTCCCTTTTCCTATGGTTGGGACAAAATAACCAACACTTGCAACTAAAGGAGGGGATGTTTGTTTTGGATCATGGTTGCAGTGGGTTCAGTCCATGTTATGTGGTTCCAAGGCAAAAAAGTGGCATGGTGGAGGAAGGTTGCTTCTGTCACGGTGGTCCAGAAGCAGAGAGAGAAGGGAGGAGTTAGAAACAAAGATACAGTACGCCCTTCCATGTCACGCCTCCAATGACCCACCTCTAGCCAGGCCCTACTTCCTCACAACACGGTCACTACAGAATCTTCAATGGATGACCCCACTGACGACTATAGTGTCCTCAAGATTCAGCCAGCTCTGTATCCATGAGACTTTGGGGGGGTCATTTTACGGCTAAACCATAACACTGACTCGGAGGAGCCTGTGGAAATTTTAGTCAAAAAGACAGTCTGTCAGGTTGCAGAGGAAAGGTATGAAGTTCATGAATTCAGACTCTGGCCCTGATACCACCACCAGACCTTGGGTGAAGGGAGACAAACTGAGCTGACCTTGTGGGTCATTGTGAAGAGTTTCTTCTTCACAGAAGGCCTTCTCCCTTCTCTCCATTTATTTTGTCTCTGGTTTGCTTCTGGAACTGGGATTTTGCTCCACTGGCCTCCATATCCCTAAGTGCACACTTGTTTTCTTGGGTGCCAATTATTCTCTGATATCTGGATTTTAACTT
This sequence comes from Dinomys branickii, assembly GCA_004027595.1. Classification (NCBI taxonomy): domain Eukaryota; kingdom Metazoa; phylum Chordata; class Mammalia; order Rodentia; family Dinomyidae; genus Dinomys; species Dinomys branickii. The sequence goes on from PVLD010006715.1 coordinate 40,763, forward strand.
TCACAGTTTAGAAACAGTGTGCTTGAATGAAGAATTGATTGTTTTGATTATGATTATGATGTTCACAGATAAATTCCATTCCATTTGCTGCTTGCAGGCGCATCCAGTATTGCCTTCTGTGCTGAACACTGTGATTCTTACTTTCTGTCTTTGGAAATTGGCCTAATTTTCCCTGAGAAAGTGCTTGTTGTTGTGTGAGAAATGGCTGCTTTGGGGAAGCAGCACCTGGCATCTCTCCTGTTGCTGTGGATTTTGTTGAATAGTGGAGATGGTCCATTGCCATTTAGAACAGACCAGACAGTGTCCATACACAGCCCTGGCTTCCTCTCTAACTTAACCCTCCTTTCCCTGACAGGAGTTACCTTCCCCTCACTGAGCCCTAGCTTCCTTGCCTGGGTTCATGTGCTTGCTGCAGCCCTCTGTGCGCAAGGGCACCTTCTTAGGGCTAGGCTCTGGCTAGTGAGGGGTTTACTCATGGTCTATCACTATCACACTTCAAGTCTTTCCAAGATATACAGTAGCCCCACTTGTTATTTGGGGATATGACCCAAGACTGCAACAGATGCCTGGAACCATGGGTAGCACTTAACCCTATCTATGTGATGTGATAGAAGAATACATTGGTATACAGTACAAGGCACATTGCCATAAATCACCCCCAAAACACTCACTCTCACTTTAACACACCCCATGGCTCCTGCCACTTTTTGAAGCAGGTCTTGAGTCCTCTTTCATGAGTGTTTTTAGTTGAAGCATAGTGGTTACCTCAGTGTCCTGAATCAGTTCAAAACATTTCCCTTTCATAGTCATTTTGACTTTGGGGAATAGTCAGAAGTTATGTGTTGCCAGGTCTGGTGAATACGATGGGTAATATTTTCAGGAACTGGCCTTTTAATTGTATGGCACTCAGCAACATCACTCACTGTATTTTTTATCACAACTTGCAAAGACACTTATGAAAGAGGACTTCCAGAACTGCTTCAGAAAGAGGCAAGAACGATGGGATATGTGTATTCAAAGCAAGGGGGAGTATTTTGAGAGGGATTAATACCTTTATGTCTTTTAGTATAATTTAAACATTCACTGTATATTTTGGCCACACCCCATATGGTGTTTTCTTTTTCCTATACATACGTGCCAAGGAATGTAAGTATTATACATTACAAACACATACAAAAAAATAGAGAAAGGAATCAAGAGATAGAGCAGGAAGGGAGCAAAGAAAGGGGGGATGCAACAAAAGAATTCAGATGTGTTATGTATATGTGCTAATTCCCCACAAGGAACGTAAACAGTATGTACTACAAACATGTGCTAATAACAGATTAATTAAAAACGCAGACACAAAACATAAAGTTTAAAAAGTTTAACTTATGAACAAGGCATAGTTAGAGATTCATAACAATAAATAATAGTAAAATAGAGCAATTATAACAATATACTTTAAAAGCCATTTAAAAGTTATTAATTGTTTATTTCTGGAATTTTATATGTAATATTTTCTGAATATGGTTGACTGTGGGTCACTGAAACTACAGTTAAGGGGAAGCTACCAAATTGTGACTTGTCCACATTTCCTTGAGCTTACCTTTGATATGATTTGGATTTTGAATGCCTGTGTGATAACTTCATGAAAGATATATTTCATGGAAGCCCGGGTTTCTGTACTTCTTCTCTCAGAAGTTACCCTAAGGAAATGACTGTCAAAATACATTTAAGGTTTATTTTTTTTATGGCACAGGGGATTGAAGGCAGAGTCTAAAGTATGATAAATAGACACTCTACTACTGAACTCACTCCCAGCCCATATTATGATTTATGTGCAAATAATTGCATTTCAGCATTATTTATAATTAGAAACTATCTAAATCTTGCACCAGGAATTTGATGAAATCAACTTTTCCAAGCCATGCTTGGGAATATCAATTAGCCATCAAAATGGTGTTTTAAAGACTCATGAACAATATGGAAGATTGAAATGAAAGTGAAAAATGTTATAGAAAATTATTGGGAAAGTATGCCTCCAGTTTAATCAAGAATGTATATTCAAAGCTGGGAGTGGTAGCACATACCTGTAATCCTAGCGCTCAGTGAGGCCGAGGCAGAGGGTAGCAAGTCTGAGCCCAGCCTGGGCAGCTTAGCAACTTAGTGAGACCCTGTCTCAGAAAAGAATTTACAAAAGGGCTGGGGGTGTAGCTCAGTGCAAAGGCCCTGACCTCAATCCTCAGTAATGGAAAAGAAAGTATATTGAAAAGTTTTGAGCAAAATGGATTTCCTAATTGCTTTGCAGTCACTCGGGCAGAATACCCGAAACCCACAATTGGAAGGAAGAGAGGTTTATTCAGGCTCGTGGTTTTGGAGGGCCCAGTCCGTGGCTGGCTCCGAGCGGGAAGGGCATGGGGAAGGTGACAACTGGAGCAGAGCCGCTCACATCACGGTGAGCAGGAAGCAGACAGAGAAGGGATGAGCCATGGAGGGAGATGCACCCTTCTGGGTTAACCCTCCAGCGACCATCTCTTCAGGTCATCTCTTTAGACCTCCTAACAGTACATTCAGCTATGGATTCATGAGTGGATTAATCCTCTGACGGGTATAGAGCCCCGTTACCAAATTACCTCCCAAAAGCCTCACTTGTGAACACATGAGCCTTTGGAGGGCATCCTAGATCCAAACTATAATAATGCTTTAATGTATTAACACTGGTTACGGTTGATGAGCGCACGTAGTTGTTGTTTTTCTTTATATGTTTTGGGAGTGTTCTCAAAAGATGCATCAATTAATATACAACCAGGAAAGTACAGCCTTTCCTGTGCAGGTTTAGCTCTGACATTTGGAGAGGCATCTCTGCTGTCCCTGTCCATACACTGGGGCCCAGAAGGCCTTGCAGACAGAACTGCTGTGTTGTTCCAAGACACCCTCCTCTCTCTCTGCACTCATCGCCTGCCCAGGGAGTTGGCCGGGGAAGATGTCTCTGTCATTTTCCGTAGAACCCTTTGGCATCCCTCACTCTCATTCATATTCGCAGCTAACCTAGCCACCTCTTTTCGTCCCTGCCACAGGCACCCAGTGTGTCTCTGGCCAGGGTGGGCTTTCATTGTCAATATGTAGTCTAATTTGCCTTGTGCTTTTACTGTTGGGGAATTTTCCATTAGCGTTAACTTACCTGGCATGCCAAAATCAATGCAGCTTGATCTGCTGGGGGGTAAAATTTGGGGACACAGTAACTCTGTTCTGGTTCTTAAATCATTAGAAATGCCCACAGCGTTCTGACTATCTGTGCCCCTTAGCTTGAAAGAGAAATTACAATTTTTCATGACCTAAGACACTTTGCTGGTATAATTTCACAACCTGATGATTTAATGAAATGTTTTTCTTTCAGAATGCCATCTAGGGAGGGAGTTGGGTTTGTTTTTCAGTTAAAGGTACAGGTTTGGCCGTGAGGTAGTAAAAAAGTCTGGAGTTTAGGGACATCTGAAATGCACAGTTGGTTCATCACATGGCTGATGCACCAGCTTTGAACCTTTTTCCTTATGCTGCTCCCAGGGTGACAGTGACTTTCTGTTTGTCAAGATGATGGGTGGCCAAGATGAGCCTGGGGCCACTGGAGTTTGGGACATTTACAAATTTATAGGAATCTTGTTCAAGCTGCCTTCTAACCTTTGATCATAGTAACTAGTCAGAGGTAACTAGTCAGAGGTTAGTTAGTGATCACCATGATGTGACCAGCTTTGCTCCAATGGTTGCTTTCACCATGTCCTCTGCCTTGGAGCCAGCCAACTATGGTGACCAGTCAGAGGGTAACACTGGGGTTACACAGTACGCCTGAATGATGCGGTGCTGCTTAAGTTAAAAAATATGTTTACAGTAAAAGACACATTGCCGTTAACCCTTTTCAGAATACTCCCCATACTTATCCCACCATTCTTGCTACTTTCTGAAGCAGGTCTGGAAGTGCTCTTTCATGAGTGTCTTTAGTTGTGCTTTGTTGTTGTCTTGATGCTCTGAATTGATTCAAAATGTTTCCCTTTCATGGTCATTTTGACTTTGGGGGCGAGTCAGAAGTCTCAGGGTGCCAGATCAGGTAAAGTGATGGGGACACTGTAATGTTTTTAAGAGCTGGCCTTTCCATTGAATGGTGCTCAGCAACAACATTAACTGTGTTTTTAATTATATCTTTTTCTTTTTTTTTGGTACTGTGAATCAAACTCGGGATTTAATTACATCTTCTGAAAACATTTACAAAAGCAGAATTCCAGAACTGCTTTGGAAAGCGGCAAGAACAATGGGATAATTGTGTTTGAAGAGGAGTATTTTGAGGGTTTTTAACAGTATTATGTCTTTATTGTAACAAATTGTAAAAGAAAAAAAAGTAAATATTCACTGTATGTTCTAATCACCCCTTGTAGGTTCTCAAGGAAGGACAACCACAATTCCCAGCCTGTCCCTTTCTCTGCAGGGTTCCTCTCAGGAGAAACCCTGAGTCCTCAGCTCAGGCCCTTCTTCTTCCCTGGCCCTTGTCTCCTGTGCCAGTCCCTCACTGGGCCTCATGGCACTGAGTCCAACTCTCAGCCTCTCTCCTAGCTCTCTGGAACTCCCCCTCCTCCTTACCTTCTCTTTTCCCTGCGGTTTTCTGTTTCATTTTTCTCTCCTTCTACTGCTATGTGTCTTTTTCCCCTCAGGGTACTATACATCTTGAAAGTCTTTAAACTTCCTGAAATCTTTTGTGAAACAGATTCCATTCAAATAAACATACATTCAGAAGGTACCTCCCGGCCTAGGGTTCCTGGATGTAGCTCTGTTGGGCCTCATCATAGCCTTCTTGTGGAATCTGAGCGTGAAGGAGAAGCATAATAAATGAGAGAAATCCTCACATCTCAAATAAGGAGTCTAAGAATGAGGACCCCTTAATCCTTGTAGAAATACGCCAAGAAAAAAACATGAGGTCCAAAACCATGAATTTTCAAAGCTGCATTGTATCCTTCTCTCCCATCTCTGTGGCCTGTCACCGAGTGGGCTCATGAAGGTGAGGACACTCTCAGTCCTCGATGCGTCCTCTTCCTAGCACGCTTTTCTCCTCCTCTGGATCCTGGCCCTTTGCTCTCAGAGTTCTCACTTCCATATTCCCTAATTACTGAGACCAGTTGGTTTTATTTTTCTGACTGATTGATTATAATTAAATTGGAACTTATTCACACTTACCCCTCACTAGGATTAAACCAGCATTTTATGTGCAATTATCATCATTCTGCAACCAGATGTAATGGGCTTCCTTTCTGGCAAGTGCAAATCCAAGGAGCACAAACAGAAGACAAAAACAAAAACTTTATTACTTTCAAGTAAGGAGAGCACCAGAGTCTTCTCCTGTTCCTAAACAAAGGAAGCATGTGGATTTTATTCTGAGAACTATATATATTCATGTAGGAAAGCACTCAGGGGCAGGCACACTCCTGAGCATGTTAGTTAAGGTGTAAGTTTCTGAGCATGCTCAGTTTAAGGTCATAGTTCAGGAAGAAGAAGAAAAAAATGGCATCACATTTCCGGATGTGTTCTGCTTAAGGTCACAGAGCACATGTCCAAGGTTAAGGTGGCAGATGCAAATACTTCTGGGCATGCTCAATTTCGGGTCATGGAAAGATGGCAGACACACTTCCAAATGCTTCTGGGCTGAAACAAAGGAGAAGATATTTCGAAGGGGTGTCAATGTAGGAGTTTGCCCTTAAAGGCGCCTTCTTCACTTAGCAGCTAACAATTCTGTCCCCATTTTCCACTGTCATTTTACTTTCAGCATCTTTTGCCTCTAGAGTCTAGCCAGGTATACCCAGCTGCTTGCCTGAAATGCCCACCTGGATGGCACTCATATCCCTATGCTCAGTGTGGCCCAAAGTCCGTCCTCCTCCTTCCTGAAAGCCTGCATCTCCATCTGGATTCTCTCTTACTCTCCTCTTTCTCTCTCGCATAAACTGTAAACCCCAGCGCCTTCTTCAAATTCTCCTCTCCCAAGCCTAGACATCAGAGCCTGCCCCGAGTACCATCGACTCTGTCTCATAAGAGTCTCTGTCCCCTAGGGCGCTCTGCCAGGCTGCAGACTTGGCTCCCAGCTCGTCATCTTTCCCCTTCACTCTGTGACAGCTGCTCATTTCTCGTCCCTCTTGTCTTCGCTGCCCTGACAGAGCCCTGGCTTTAAAAACCTGCTTTAAAAAAATTTTTTTTTTTAAATCTCCAAGGGCTCCTTGTGGTCTACATCAAGAGACAAAAGCATTAATTATTAAAGACCAAAGTATAAATATTTTAGTCTTTGTGGGCCAAAGTCCATGTCACTTGTGTTCCCTTCATTAAGCAGTAGAAAATAGACAAGCCAAATAGATAATGTGAAAATGAATGGTAATGATTGCATTCTAATAAAACTTTATTTATAAAAAACAAAAAAGATGGTGGGCCAGATTTGGGCACAGACCTTCCTTTCCCAAACCTTAGTCCTGAGATGCAAAAGGCTTTTTGTAATCTTGCCCTAGTGCATTTCTCCTCCTCCATCTCTCAGCATGCAGACAGTGTAGTAGACATATACGTGACATGGCACATCCTCTTCACCCCTTCCTTGGCCTTAAGATTTGAAAGATTCCCGTGTGACCTGTATGAACCTTTCTGCAGCATGTCGCTCCATCACGTGGTCTCCCATAGGGTTAGCGTAGACTTGTATTATTGAACTTGTCATTCTTGCTTAGGGACATCTGGTCACCTCTCTCTAACAAGAATATTAGCTTCTTGCAGTCTGGAGAATTTCTTTTGCTATCTATTCTAGCATAGCATCTGGCATATAAAAGTAAACGGCAACTGTTTGTAGAAGGAATGGCCATATTAATCACCATAAAATATTCACTTTTTTGCTTTCCTTATAGAGGGTGGAAACTCTTTCAAATTCCTTTAATCATTGGCTCAGTCTCTGCCTTATTGTTTCCTCTGAATAAATACCTCCAGGTCCTTATCTTACATTTTCTGGGGCATTTGCATTGGTTTTTAATAATTGTGTTGCCCAGCCTAGCTGAACTTCATCTATCTCCAGTTCTCCAATTTCCCAATGATGTGTACCAACAGCATGCATCTTGTTTGTTAATAGAGTCATCACTTCAAGCACTTAAGACTCACATCCTAAAGATACACTTTTGTGGAGAGTCAATGGATTTTGCATCTCACAGAGACTGAGCTAGGAAATACTGTTCTTCCTCATTACTAATTTGAGGTTGCCAATTAGTACTGTAAATTTCAGCTGGTTCTTCAGCACCTGAACATTAGCCAACTAATATTGAGTGGCTGGTGTCTGATGCCTGAGCAATGAGTCTGTCACCGCTATGGCAGCTGTGCCTTTGTTGTTGTTCTTGCCTGAATTGTCTCTATCCTTTGGAAGCCTCCTGGTGCTGCCGCCAGGTTCTCAGAAGGTGTTGGTACGGATGCTGACAATACCAGGGATGGATGCGCATATATTTTAAGGAAACAGAGTTACTGGCATAATAAGAAGTAAATCTCTTGGGCTCAAGAACAGGATCATTTTACCCAAGGCCTTGCTTGACTCCAAATCCTGTGCATCACTCTGGGGAGGAGAGGCCCAGATGCCTGAGGGGAATGCAGACTTTGATTCTGGACCATTCTATAGATAGCTCTGGATTCCTTCATCAGAGGATTCTCTTTTTTGTCTCCTGTCAGACTCTACACAGTGACCACTAGACAAGTTCCTCTCACTTTTACAAACACTGTGACCCACAGAGGCATCTTGGAGGTGGCAGAATTATGATACAGTGCTTGTTGTGTGTGTGTGTGTGTGTGTGTGTGTGTGTGTGTGCGTGCGCGCATGGGCACGTGCGGGTGTGTGTTGCCTGAAATGAAGAGATGAAATTGAAAGACCAGAAGCACAATACACTCACTGAACTCTGAAGCACAAAGGACTTTGCCTAGAGGGTGGTGCATTCCAGTGAAAAGCACACATTTCCCAGAATTGGATATATGGTTCTCACTTTCCAGGCATGGAAAGGTAGCCAGAGCCATGAGCAGGCTTCCTGCAGACGGAAGCAGAAGTCTCTTCTGCTCCAGTGTTGCCGCTGGTTTTATGGGCACACTTCTCATACCCTGTTCTGCTATTAAAAGTAAAACAAGGCATACATCATATATCTCTGCCAGACTGCAAGACCTATTCCCTTCTAACAAGCCTCCTGGTCGGCCTGGGCTTTCCTTATTCTAGAAAGATTGAATCTCCAGTGGTTCCCATTATGGATTTCTGGTTTTGTACATTACTTTCCCCCCTCTTCTCTGTTACTTTGAACAAAAATAAAGTTAGTGCCTACTTCTGCAGATGTACACACATACATACGAATGATTTCTCTATAGCGGAGCCAGGAACAGATATTGTATGCAAGTGGAGAAGGACTGCTTTGCTCTACTTACCTGCAGCTCACAGGAAGTAGAATCCTGGGTTGATATGATCTGTGCCTGCCCTGCCCTGGGTCATCAGGTTACACTGTGCAGACAAAGCAAGCCATGGGCATCCTAGGCTTTAAAGAAATAGGGCCCTTCACAGTGGGCAGTCCTGGAGTGATCTCCCCTTGCCTACCCCACCTGTGACTTACCAAATCCAGAAGTTCAAGGTGAAGCAAGTCTGGCAGTAGCCTAGACAGTCAAGGGGAGTGGAAGGCATAGTAGCCAGGGTCCTCATTTCCAAGTCAAGTTCTCTGCCACCCTCAACCAGGCCCTTCTAGGATGTACAGTGCAAAGGTGCAGGGTGAAGTTCACAGTAAGATGTAGAGCATACAGAGAGACCATAGGGTTGAGGTTAGACCCTGTCAACAGAAGGGAGCCATTGTATTGGTGCTATCGGCAGCCTAGGCAGTTCAGAACTGCGTCAGAAGAATTGGGGTAACGAATGATAACTTGGGAAGGAGGACTTGGAGAAGGAAAGGCAACACTGGAGCAGAAGAGACTTCTTAGCCAGAAGCTGGCCATCTACGATTCCAACTACAGCTCCTGTCCCGACCTTTTCCCCTGTGCATGGCATGCCTGGCCCCAAAGTAAATCTTTACTATAGAGGCCAGAGGGAGAGCAAACCTAACCCATTTTTCAGATGCAGGAATTAAATTGAGGCTGAAGGGAAAGCTTGACCCAGGTCAATGGGCATCCTTGTGGTGGTTCAGGAGACCCTGCCTCTGAATCTTCTTATCCTTGGTGTCTGGGAACATGGAGGTCAGGAACATGGGGAACTTGAGGCCATGGTGTCTCCTGCAGTGTCCCCGGGTGCTGTGCGCTGTGACCTTCAGCTAAGCAGCAGCTCTAAGCTATTTCTAGGACATCTGGGACTGGGTATGAAAACATATGGTTGCTTTAGGGAAGCTTGGGCATATTTGTTGATGAGAAAGCCTAAAAATGCAGACAAACTTCTTGATTCAGAACTTGTACTGGACTGAAATTTGTTTTTATTCTGTTCATAGAAAGAAAGAGGGGAGGTTTGACCAGGAGATTAATAGGGTATGTAAGACAACATAAGCTTCCTGCTATTCTTTTTTAAGCACTTTAATGGTGTCCACAGATCCACAGAAAAGAGGGCTGGTAGGACCTCAGGGATCCTCACAGCCAACCCTGCTCATTTTACGCATGAGCAAACCGAGGCCTTTGGGTTTGGCTGTGGACCTAATTAGTTATTACGCCTGGCCAGGAGCCTGTGGTCCAGGCTCGCAGACTGGTCTCCTCTCTGCTGGAGCCCACACACATTCACTGAAAGCATTCAGCACAATGAATTAGCATTGATAATTGGTCAAACATTTACTACCAGTGTGTGGTCCTTATCTGTTCAGACTTAGGATCCTTTAGACAGCTGTCTGTCTAGCAGCTCCTGCAGCCCGTGGGAGAGAAGCATTAAAGATGGAAAGAGGGTATGAGGAGTGAGCTTGCCCTTTAGTTTCTATGCCAGCCGTGGTATTTATTTCTAGATGGGGCATGTGAGACATCCTGTGAAAGGGATATCCTGTATCATCATCAAAAAGAGATGTAATGTGGCTGTAGTGAATGAAGACATCTTTGTGGAGTATGAGGCCCTGACTCAGCCTTGAAGAATGGATGTGATTTTGGTAGGGAATGAGGAAGGAAAGTTGTTTCATGTGAACATGTTGGATGGGATAATATAATAATCTGAAACAGCTCCTGAAGCTGTCAATTCTAATCCTTGGAATTTATAAATGCTGCTTTGGAGGTAGAACGAGATCTTTGAAAATGTGATTAAAGGATTTTGAGATGGAGAGATTATTTTGGACTATCTGGGTGGTTCTTAAATGCAAATGTTCATATAAGAGAGAGGCAGAGGGTGATTACAGGTAGAAGATTACCGAAGGCAGAGATCAGAGTGATGCGGCCACAAGTCAAGGAGTGCTGGCAGCCACCAGAAACCAGGAGGCAGAGAATGGATTCCCCCTTCAGCCTTTAGGGGGTGCACAGCTCCTCAGACACCTTGATTCTTATCTAATAATGCTGATTTAAAAAGAATTAATTTCTGTTATTCCAAAACACCAGCTTTGTGGTCATTTTCTACTGCTGGCCTCAGATACTAATACAAAGAGGAAAGGATAAAACCAGTGTGGGGAAGGGTGGGAAGGTCAAGATACCTACCAGCAGCACAGTCGGATATTTAAGTAAATGGGTTGGAGTCCAGTGTTATATTAATTGGAAGGACAGCAAGCTTCTGCATGTTTCTTACAACACTGATTGGAATACAAAGCTGAGGAAGAGAGTTATGGGGCCTATGGGATCATCTTTATTTCCCAGTGGCACTTCGTACTGTGCTCCTAATTATCTATAGTAGGTAGTCTGTGCCTGCCGGATGCAATGGTGAATACTGTCAACAGCCATACCTGGGTGCATTGGAGAAGTGTTAAGGCTGCCATAAGGCTGAGGTGCTCAGATGTGATGCAGGGACCTCTCATCATCAAACTGTGATTTGAGTTCCCTGTGCCAGGTCTCACGGGGTGTGAGGGGTAAGAAATCCTCCGCCAACCTGGGGTCCCTGGAGGAAGGGTCTCAGGTGAATTCAGAGCAGCTCTCCTAGAGCTGAGAGGTTGGGAGATCACCTGCCAGGTGCAGTGGGCCTGATTGACAGCAGAGTCTAGTTCTCTGCCAGACTCAGAAAGTATTAAAGAGGGCTTTTGAGCTTTCATGACACTCTTACTGATCTGAGGTTGTTTAAAGCCACAAAACAACTGTAAATTAGAGGAACGAAATAAAAAACAGCAGGATTCTTAACTCCTATGCTCTTTTGAGGTTGAAAAAGCTTTCTGCACAGTTTCTTTAGCAGCAGGACCTGAGACATGTCTTCAAATGGGGAATCTCACACTCCTTTCCTCCTGGAGGCCGAGAGTCTTCTCTGCAGCGCAGCTGTGCTCAGTGTCCTTGGCCATAGGATGCTGCTGGGACCTCCGGCTAACTCTGCTCGCTCACTCCCTTCCTTTTTCTTTATTTTCCTCCTCTTTTTCTTGCCTTTCTCTTCCCTCCTCCTCCCTTCCCTTCTTTTCTCCTCTTTTTCTTTTTCTTTTGTGCTCCTGGGGGCTTTCACACTGAGCTACTTCCTTAGCCATTTTATTTCTTTATTTTTAAAACAGGGTTTTACTAAATCACTAAATTACCCGGGAGGCTTGAAGTCACAGTCCTCTTGCCTCAGCCTCCCGGAGTACCAGGATTACAAACATGCACCACCACGCCAGCTGATGTTCCCTTTTTGTTTTGTCTTTTTTTTTCATTCTTCATTTTTGCCTTTCTTTGATCTGATCAGAGGGTTTTGTTTTGCCTTGTAGCAGTAGGGATTGAACTCATGTCCTTGCACACACTAGGCTATCACTCTACTGCTGAGCTACATCCCCAGCCCTTAAAAACAATTTTTTTAGAGGTAGTCTTGCTGAGTTGCCCAGGCTGGCCTCAGAGTCATGATCCTCCTGCCTCAGGCTCCCAAGCAGCTGGAATTACAGGATGCAGCACCATGCCTAGTGTGAAGGGCTTTAATATATCATGTTTGTAAAGCAGTGGAGCTGAGAGGTAGTCACCAATCATTGCAATATGATGAAGCCATCCATGTGACCAGTGGACTTTACCTTTTCCTTGTAGAAATCCGAGAGGCCTTTCGAGTTCTGGACCGTGATGGGAATGGCTTCATCTCCAAGCAGGAGCTGGGCATGGCCATGCGCTCCCTGGGGTACATGCCGAGCGAGGTGGAACTGGCCATCATCATGCAGCGCCTGGACATGGACGGTAAGAGCCTGCAGGCTGTGCCTCTGCCAGCCGAGCTCCCTCTTTTCCCTGAGACGCCCGAAGGGCTCCGCGCCTGGCATCAGGAGACGCAGGGCCACATCTCGGGTTACATTTGAGGAGCGGAAACTTGGACCGTGTCAGGGTTTTACCAAGCACATTCCGTGGAGCTCTAGAGATCTGCAGAGGTGGTTGCAGGCTGTGGGAGGAGTGGAGCAAAGGAGGTCTGCCTGGGAGCACTTCGAGCCCTCCTTGCCTTCCTTCCTTTTTTAAAAAGCACTTTATCGAAATAGAATTCACATGCCATAAAATTCACCCATTTGAAGTATACAACTCAGTGGCTTTTATTATAGTTGCAGGTTTGTGCAACTAATGGCGCAATCACTTCTGGAACGTTTCCATCAGTCCAGATAGAAGGAGGCACTGCACCTCTGAGCTGTCACCTCCCATTCGCCATGTTCCCCCTCAGTCTCCCTGTCCCCCTCAGCCCCAGCTGGCCATGCATCCCCTTCTTGTCTCCACAGAGCTGCCTCCCCTGGACATTTGATATAAATGGAAACATACAGTATGCGACCCTTTGTGACTGGCTGCTATCTCGGAGTGCAGCGCAGTGCTTTCAGGGCTCACCCATGTGACGGCCTGAGTCAGTGCTTTACTTGTATGGCCAAATTGTAGTCTGTGGTGTGGATCTAGTAGCTCCTCTTCTGTTTACATGCTGCATTTATATGTACATGCGACCTCATTAAGGCAAAGAGCGTCACTCTTTGCAAAAGGCTGTGATTGGCCTGAGGGTGGTCAGGAAAGGCTTCCTGGAGGATGAAGAATTTGAAGGAGGGCTTTAGAAAAGAAGGAAGCAGTGAGGGAAACCAGCACGTGCCCTGGAGCTTTAGCAGTTCATTTAGTTTCCTCCTGTGCCCAAGTGGGAGAGCAGTGCCTGTCCTGATAGTCACGGAGTTGTTATGGGAAGAGTGTATACAAATATGTGGCAAGCTGTGTGCTGCGGCTTGGATCTGGGATGTCTCCCAGGAGCCTCATGCGCTCAGAGGTGGGGCTTTTGGAAGGTGACTGGATCGTGGGGATGTTACAGCCGACTTGCTGATGTGAGGCGGGGCCTGGACGGAGTGGGTCACTGGGGGCGTGACCTAGAGGGCTCTCCCTCCGTCCCCAGCTGCTGCCTTTGCTCTCTGCTTCCTGGCCACCATGCTGTGTGTGAGCTGCTTTCCCTCTCCACACCCTTCCGCCATGCCGTTTCCGTCTTAGAATGAGCGAGTGTGGATTCAAAACAAATCAAAATAATCCTGTTCTCCTTTAAGTGATGGACGTCAGCTATTTTGTCCCAGTGATAAGGAAAGTGACTAAGACATTACATTGCCTTAAAAAATATGGGGCCTGTTTTTGTTTTGGGCCCCACACTGCCTGCAGGAGATGCTCTGCAGCTTGGCTTTCTCTGTCAGCGTCAAGTTGGTGAACCAGTCCTTCGGCCTTTCAGTTCTTAGGGAAGGTGTTTGTCTTGGTCCCTTTCTCTCCTTGCTGAGACAAAATACCCAACACCCAGAGTTAAAGAAGGAAAGGTTTATTTTGGCTCACCGTTTGTAGAGGGTTCAGTCTGTAGTTGGCTGACTCCAAGGCGAGGTGGCCTGGTAAACAGGCATCACAGAGGAGAGACAGTCCATGGCGGGGCAGGCAGGAGGCAGTGAAATGAGGCAGCAGCAGCAAACCCCCCTTTTTTCTATCCCTTTATATTTCATCCATACTACAAGCCTGTTGGATGGTGCCACCCCTACCCAGAGTAGGGCTTCCCATCACCGACACCCGGAACAATACTAAACCAATCAGTGGACTAATCTCATCATCACACCCTGAATCCATGTCCACATACCCAGAATTCAGCCTCCTCTGTGAGCCGAGGTGGTTTGGGAGGACATCTAGATACAAGCCATAAACAGTGTCTTAAAATACCTACTTAAAATAAAAAATTAAAAATAGTATAAATGTTCAAAAAAACGACTTCATTAGATTATCTTTAAGATAACTCTTGCTGCGCTAAAATTAGAAGATCTGTCACAAATTGCCTGTGAACCTCCTCACATTGAGAACCTACCTTAGCTCAAGGTCCAGGAAAAGGAGAGTTTAGTTTTTTCAACCCAACATTTTCTTCCTCTAAAAAGCCACTTGATTCTAGACATAGGGATCCAGAGCAAGGGCTCTTGGTGCTCTCAGGTTGAGCATCATGTTATAGACTAAGTGGCAGAGACCGAAGGCAAACCCCAAAGCATCTCTTTGGAGGAGGAGATGAAGATCATGGTAGAAGATCATGAAGATCAAGCCGTTTGCTTGGCTCGCAGTTGCAAGAGCGTGGCTTTCTCCTGTTATCTTGCTTTTGGTGGGAGGATGATAATACAGTGGACGGACTTCAGTGCCAACCTCGAAGTGCAGCTGTGGACATTTATTTTCTGGTTGAGGATGGAGATGCTTTATGGGGATGTTCATTATATGAGCAGCCCAGCTTGTCCTCACAACTCTGATTGATTCTGACTCACCAGGCCTTTGCAGGCCTGATGTGACCTTGCCTGGGATTTTTTAGACATTTCTGAAAAGCTGGTGTATATATTTTATATAGCAAAACCTCTCTTTCATTGACTTTCATCAGCATTTCAGAGGCACATTTGCAAAAACTGTCACCTCTTTAAAATAATAAAAATTATTAACCCATACCTCTGTTTGTAGAACTAAGAAAGTTTTGTGCTCTTGGTTCTCCCCACCCAATGCTTGTAATAAAACCTAGTCAAGTGGACTGAATGACAACAGAATTAATTAGCAGCTTTAACATGAGCTGGGCTATTGTGCGCAAGTTATTCTGCTAAAATAAAGGGTCTTTAGCAAAGTCTGTCTTCATTCTTTGTACTTTGTAGCACTAGTCCCCCTTATCCATTGGCAAATACATTCTAAGACTCCATGGATAACTGAAATAATAAGATAATGCTGAACCTCAAATATACTGTGTTTTTTCCTATACATCTATGTCTAAGTTAAGACTTAATGTATTAATTAGGCACAGTAAGATATTAACAACAATCACAAACAGTGAAATAAGGACCCATGAACCCTTATTCTGTGATATTCATCTGATAACTGAGATAGCTTCTAAGTGGTTAACAGGCAGGTAGCATATACAGCATGGAGACCCTGGATAAAAGGATGGTTCATGTCCTGAGCAGGATGGAGTGGGGTGTTATGATATTTCATCCCACTGTTCAAAATGGTGCATAATGCAGAACTTATGAATTGTATATTTCTGCAGTTTTGTATTTTATATTTTTGGACTCTGGTAACTGAACCCATGGAAAGTAAAATTGAAAACAAATTTGCGGGCTGGGGATATAGCTCAGTGGAATAAGTGCCTGCCTGGCAAACCAAGGTCCTAAGTTCAATCCCCAGTACCGCCAAAAAAAAAAAAAGAAAACAAATTTGCAGTCCTGCAAATCCTCTCTGATTCCACATGGACATGGGGTCCCCAGGAACCTGTTACGGTGAGACTTTTCAAGGACCCCATCAATATTCAGACATGGATGCTCCTTCTGGGATGTTGTATAAGAGGTTTCAAGTTTCACCAATTTATTGGTGCTGATGATGCTGAAGGCAGAACTTTTTCTTTTGTACCAGGAATTGAACTCAGGACCTTGTGAGTTCTGAGCAAATCTCATAAACAAGTTTCTATTCCTTGAACAAAACCCAAGTCACCAGCTATTTTACAATGACCCACCAGATAAAAATCATATTTATTTACTTTTCAAGCATGGCTTTGAAATGAAGTTTTGTTTTGTTATGTATAAAGGATTTAGTACCAAATATATGAAAATAGCACAGCAATGTGTTATAGGCAGAAGGAATTGCCTACACAATTTATTAAATGCCTAACAGTGAAAAGAGCCAAGCAAAAAATTGCCAGGTCTGAGGTTGAAATGTGAGTCTTTTAAGCATTTCACTAATGATGCCAGGAAGGGACTTTTCTGGGGTACCAGACTCTAGAGATGGATGGAGACTGTTCCACAGTGTCCCTCCCTTAATGGAGGCTTTGAGCTGTTCTATTAAAAAAATAGCATCTAATTATATCCTTCCTTCCTCACTTTGGTAACTGGAGATCCTCCACAGAGATTTGGTCCTACCTAATTAAATTTCTCTTTGGTGTGGAACATGTGGAATGGCAGATATTTTTATGGGACTGATGCCAAAAGAAGAAAGAGAAGAAGAGAACGAAAGGGAAGGGCTGAGGGCCAAGCTTAGGGTTCTTAGTACAAGATGGTAAGATGACTACGTCTCCTGGTCCACAGACCCTGGCATCTGGGGGTCACAGGAGAGCTGGCTGCATGTCTCCATCCCAGCTGGCCATGATGAGTGGGCCTGGCCCACACACCAACCTTCTCTTCCTGGGGTCCCGACAATGAGGTCATGCTTTTGGCTCAAGGCCAACTGGAATTAGCTTGACTTGTCTGTGTGCACCAAGTCATGACATAAGGTTTTCATTAGATTGCTTCTGGGGCCCAGGTGCCTCTCGGGCTGCACATGTAATGGTAGCCTCCTTGGATTACAGACAGTGCCTGTATTTCCTAGACGCAGGCCCAGCCAGACAGTTGACAGAACAAAATGAAGGCAGGCTGGAGGGTCTGGGATTACCTCCTGGGCTGCAGCCTGTTGGCCCTGAGTGGTGGGTTGACTTTGTGTGTGTGTGTGTGTGTGTGTGTGTGTGTGTGTGTGTGTGTATGCACTGCATATGTTGAACTACTTAGAGTTAAATAAAAGCTCAAAACTTCTATCCAGTGTCTAGGTCTTCCTCTTTCACCCATGGCTGCAAAAGTTCTTTTCTGGAATTTGGAGTCAGTTCCACACCTCCTGTGCTCCCTGTACTGTGTCTCTTTTGCCAGCCTCTGCAGCTAAGCTGCCTCGTACACTGCACTGGGTGAGGACCAAGCTGGCTTCTCCTGAATGCTTTACATAGGATCTGCCCATCACCCTGAGTAGGGAAGCTGGCAATCCTTCTCCTCCAGCCTTGAGACATTGAAGCGCAATGCCCTAGACAGCCAGCGCATATCAGGAATTGACGTCTCTGAATTCTTTTATAGAAGTGGGCTGGGCATGGCTGCTTGGGGGTCTCCACAGGCTCTCCCAAGCCCCCTTCATTGCCTTCATCTGTGCCCCCATAGCAACTGCTGGATGGGGCTTGTCTGGGCTTGGGATATTTGTGAGCACTTCCTGCATTTCTGGTGGTCTTAACAACCACACCCCTTTGGTCTTCTGGAGTGAATACAGCTGGCTTTGCAAATAGCTGCCTGAAACAACTGAACCAGGAGGTGTTCTTAGCAATCTGCCCCCCATCCTGGGTTCGAATGTAACCCTGACCCTTCCAAATGGCCCTCACCACTCCTGTGCTTAGACAACAAAGGTTCCTCTTTGAAACAAGTGCAGACCTTGCCCTCTTCCTCCTCAATTTGCCTCCTGCTCCCCAAAGATGCCAAATCTCATGCCATTCTAATAAATTGGTTGGAAGTTTGAAATTCATTTTCATCTCTCAATACAGTGGTAGAATATTTTTCTTGTTTCTTTTTTAGGTTCACCACCACCTGGATGAGAGTCCTAGGAATTCAGTTTTCTGAACCTACCTAGAAGTTCCCGTTCTAGGTCTCTAGTCCCACTCTTTCCCAATCAAGGCCCTAAATTTTCTGTGATGTCAATTTCATAGTCGCACAGCCTACCCAGAAGAATTTAGGGTCTTCCCTGCAGTTAGAAAAAACAAGTGATTTTGTTAGGGTCACCATGGACTGACTCAAGTTCTTCAGCTATGACTCAGATTGAGAATTCAGAGGTCCAAGTTAGTTTTTTCTTTCAAACCACTTGGAAGCGGTGCTCTTGCTCCGCTGTCCTGGCAGTCATCATTGCTGTCATGAAGGTCAGACATAGGAGCCACTGGGTCTTCTAAAGCCTTGCTGTCCACAATTATTCCATCCCAAGAAATCATAGATGACATTTAATTAAGCAGGATGCCAGCACATACCATTAACCCTAGTATCTCATTTTCCATTGATAAGGAAGTCAGTCCTTCATGTTTGATTAGAGGACTAAACTAACCTTCGACTCTCGCTTACAGAGTTCACTTCCTTCCTGATACCACAACTGTACCATCATGAAAGCAGAAAATACGTTAGGTTCCTAAAAATGAGATTACTATGTGAAAGATAGGAACTTGCTATGATTCTTCATACATAAATAATGTTTCTTTCAGAAGTGTATGAAAAGGAAAGTCTGAGTGTGTCTATCTGAGAATACCCTAACCAATATTATCATCATTGAAAAAAATCACTACTGATATGATTGAAGAGTGGGGACTTCCTAATTTTGTTTGTAACTTATAAATGAAGTGAAATATTTTTCAATGTTTTCAGATGCCTCCTTTCTTTTCAGATCTGTTTCAGTAAGGATGTGCTGTAAGTTATGCTGCAGTAATAAATAGTACCCTCAAATTTTACTGGCTTAAGCCATACATTTAACTACTTATTTATGCCAAATGTCCATGGTGGGTTGGTTGGGTCTTTCCTTTGTGTCTTCTTACTTGAAAGTCCTGGAAGATACTCTAACCTATATGTGCTTCCATGACAGTGAAAGCAAGGGAAAGAGTCCAGGTGAATGGCACAGTGATTCTTAAAGTTTTGGTCACCTTGAACACATTTTGTTGGCTAAGACAAGTCTCACAGCTGGACTAATACTAAAGGTTGTTGAGAAGCACAATCTCACTACATGTCCAGTAGGAGAGGAACTGGGACATATGATGGACAACACTAGTGACAACCTAAGCATTTCAGTCATTTTCTTTTTTATTAGAATGTCACATTCATTGTGAACTTTTGTCCCAGGAAACATTCTAAGGATTGCTATGAATAGGGGCAGAAACATAATTATCGTTGGAGGCTTCATATATTCCTTTCAGATTGATCAGGTAGATATCAAGTAATAGAATTGGAATGACACCGAATATGTATAGAAGTATATGTGTGTAGTATAAATTTTGTACCCTCAAAGGGGTAACCTAAGCCAGGCATGGTGGTGCATGCTTTTCATATCAGCACTCTAGAGGCTGAGGCAAGAAGATCTCAGGCAGGAGTTCTGCCTGGGCGATTTAGCAAGACCATATCTTAAAATAAATAAAAAGTGCTAGGGATATAGTTCAGTGCAAGGCCCTGAGTTGAGTCTCCAGTGTGGGAGGTGGGGGAATCAAGGGAGGAGGGAGACTGAGAGGTGGGGCAAAGAGAAATAACCTTCTTTCTAAATGATTCTGGGACGTAAACAAGGCTACAGTGGCAACCTAATTAAATTCCAAAGGACAAATATCATTGACTGCAGTGCAATAAACCAGAAGTTAATAGCAAAAGCTTGATGAGCAATTCCACCCATTTGGAAACTTAAAAATTAAAAACCAAACCTTTTCCATTGGATGAGCAGATCCAAATGCTGAGTCTTTGAAACAGAGAAGTAATGACTTGACAAAAGACAGCATATTTAGATAACAATGGACACATTAACACTAAAATAAACCGGACATGAGAAATAAACATGGGAGATTTATCAAAAGAATACTTAGTACAATTTCATGTGAACGCCTTTGAATATCTACACGAGATGGAGGTTTTTCTGGAAAAACAGAAATTCTTGAAATTGGTTCAAGCTGAAGTTAGTAGTCTAGATCAGAAGTTGCAAACTTGCAGCCTGCTAGCCAAATACAGCTCATAACCATGTTTTATTTGGCCCATGTGCCATTTTATAAAGCAGAAAATCTCACACTCAAACTCTCTAGTTCTCTCTTTTCTTAAAATATTGGAGAATTTGGCAAGACTACATCTCCGTTCTTTTATTGCAACAATGCACTAGAGTTTAGGAGTTAGTGACCCCCTCTAGGCAGAGTATAATATAATACACCACTGTCTACATGCTGCTTAGTCTGTCTTTCTGCTCGCTCCGATGGGCACACACGGTGCCTGGGCTTTGGAGTTTGCTACTCCACCTCTGTGGGGCACCAGGAAGGGATGCTTTCCTGTCTCGGTTTTTCATCCCTCATTTCCCTTGATTGTAAGAAATCAGGGATTCTGTTAAATTTTTTTCTGGGATCTTGTTTTGTTTTATGTACTTGTTGTCATTTGTAGCTACTCTGGTAGATGCTTTTTAAAAACTCTCAATTACTAACGATTAAGGCAACTAGGATCTGAGATTTACTACTGAGAACTCCCAAATATCTCCCAAATTTCTATAGTTTTAATGTCAGTGTTTTTTCTTACCATTTTTTTTTTTTTTTTTTTTTTGAGACAGGGTCTTACTATGTAGTTCAGTCTGGTTCTGAATTCACTATGTAGTCCAGGCTGGCCTCGAACTCATGGCAATCCTCCTGCATCAGCCTCCTGAGTGGTGGGATTACAGGCATGTGCCACCATATCTGGCCTCTCTTACAATAATTTATTTTGTTGTTTCCTCTGTGACTTTAGAAATTTTATGGGAAAATAACTTTATCGTTTTTGAAGCCCAAGGATTTTTAACTTTCTAGTTTACATTTCAATCTTCTATCTTCATTGAAGTGTGGAAAATAAGTAGGAGCTGCTACTTGCTGGGATTTTCTTTGTCAACAAGAATAAGGTAAATTTTTATGAATATATTATCACTCTGGTACAAGATGCTGCACAGACACAGAGGTTATCTTCACCTTACTTATGTTCTCTCTATCCCTAATTTTGGTTATTTTATTCAAGACAAATTACCGTGGTGTGTTGATGTCTTCAACAGGTGTTTTGTTGCTTCCTGTGCTTACGTACAACAGATGTGATTTTTGATTCACCCAGCATTGTGTTATATATATTTTTGTGGCACAGTACTTGAGATTGAATCCAGGGCCTTTGCACTGAGCTACATCCCCAGCACCCTCCCCCTTTAAACATTTTTTACTTTGAGACAGAGCCGTGCTGAGTTGCCAGGCTGACCTACAACTTATGATCCTCCTGCCTCAGCCTCTTTAGTAGTTGAGATTGCAAATGTGGGTCACTCTGCCTGGTCAGTTTTCATTTTGATTTGCAATGTCCTCTCTGCCCACATGGCGGACTTTACCTTGATTAGTGTAAATGTTCTTTAAATGCTTTTGATTATGTTGGTTTTACCACATCACCATGCACAACACTAATTGTTATGTGTGTTCAGTGGTCACGGGTCCATTCGCAATCATTCAGCTTCCTGTCCTCCCTATGGCTTGGTACACCAAACCCTTCCCTTTCCTGTGATTCTGTTGGGGGTGAAATTTTGTACAGTATGTCTCATCCTTCATTTTGTTTTAACTTTTAATTATTCTGAGAGCTTTATTGTTGGTGTGCTTATCCTATAGGTATTGATTTCAGAACATTTAGGTTGAATATTATTTCTGTCATTTTATGTGAATTGTGTTAGTTTTTCTGTCACTATAAAAAATAGCTGAGAAACTGGGCAAACTGCACTGTAATCTCAGCACTCTTGGAGGATGAGGCAGAAGGATCACAAGTTTGAGCCCAGCTAGGGCAGTTTGGCAACTTAGTAAGACTTTGTTCCAGAATAAAAAATAGAAAAGGGCTGGGGATATAGCTCAGTTTGAATGTGCTGGGTTCAATTCCCACTACCACCAAAAATAAAAGAAGGACGAGGAAGAGGAGGAGGGGGAGGGGGAGGAGGAGGGAAGGGAGAGGAGGAGAAAGAAAAGAAAAGAAAAAAGAAAAGAAAACAAGAAAAAATGTCTTTTGGCTCCTACTTTTGGAGATTTCAGGCCGTGACCAGTTGGCCTTTTTGCCTTGGGCCTGTAGTGAGTTCGCAAATCACACGAGGAGCCTGTGGCTTAGCAAAACCCCTGATCTCGTGATCAGGAAGCCAGAGAGAAGAGGCGGAAGTGACTAGAGTCTCAGGAGCCGCTTTAAGGGCACACCCCCAATGACCTAAGATCTCCGTCAGGCTCCATCTCTTCAAGGTTCCAGCACCTTCCAATATCACCAACCTGGGGACTGGCTCTTTAGCACATGGCTTTGGGGGAAATTCCAGATCCAAACGCTAACTTTGGTGCTTGTGTCCCCTCCTCCGCACTTCCGCCTTTTGGGCTACACTGCTGTTTCCTTTTGCTATTATCCTCTTGGTTCCTTGGGAGGCGGATCCCTTCCTTTCCCTCTCAGAGAAATACCCATGCAGTTCCTGTGAACTTCTCTCCCACAGCTAACGTCCCTCACAGATTCATGCTAAACTCTTCCTGGGAATTGAGAAATTAAATGTCTCCCTTTCCCCCCGGTCTTTGTTAATTTTAATACATGGTTGTAATAAATATGCTCCCATCCTGTTTTTATAACTCCCATTACTTTCGATTTTAAAGGTAGCATCCGTTTTATGATTATATTTAACACATTTTATCTGGACCTGTCGTCAGTGCTTAAAAACAGCCATCGTTTACTCGGCTTCTGCTTCTTATTTTTAATTAATGTACGTTGTGGCATATACTACCCCAAACTTCACTGTAGTTATTTTCATGCTCAGAAAATTTACCTCAGTCTCGTTAGTTGTAATCTCAGCATATGCTTCTCTCAACACTCCCACGTAAACAGCTCCATGTAAAAATTCCCTTCTACCTTTTTCTTGCCTCTGTCTCTCTCTCTCTTTATCTCTCTGTCTCTCTTTGACTCTCACTCTCTCTCTGTCTCTCCCTCTCATTTTGAGACAGGGTCTTTCTAAGTTTCTGGACTGGCATTTGTGATCCTCCTGCCTCAGTCTCCTAGACTGTTGGTTTCTTTTTTTTTTTTTTTTTTTTTGGCGGTACTGGGGATTGAACTCAGGACCCTGCGCTTGCTAGGCAGGCGCTTATTCCACTGAGCTATATCCCCAGCTCCCTCCTAGACTGTTGGTGAGCACTACAGGTGAGCACCACCAAGCTTGGCTTAGCTTTTTTCTTTTAAAGTTTTACGAGCACTACTCCATTATTTTGGGATTTTAGTATCGCAAAGAAGTCGAAAATAACTTACTTTTTATTCCTTAGGAAGGACCTGATTCTTTCAGGATGCAATCATTGCCTAGGGAGTTGGAGAATCTCCCCAGCCTGTGTTCTCCTTCCTGTGGTTGCAGTGGTGGCAGTTGGTGTTACAGTTCCTTAGACCACGATTCACCTGCTTTTAGACTGAGTTTTCCTCTTAGAAAACCTAGTTTCAAGCCTCTAAATTTTCAGGATCTCTTCCTCGCCTTCTGTGCAGATTGGACATGGGGCATCGACCCCCACATGTCCCCCGCCTTGCAACTGTCCTCCCTCCAACTTTTCCCTTATCCTTCTTCATTTCTTGTATTTTTTGCTTCACCACGTTGAGGGTTTCTAGTGAGCAGTCTACCGAGCCTGGTTTTTTCCCCCTAACACTGCTCTCTCACCTGGGTGTAATTCTTTCTGGTTACTTCTCTAATTTGGTTGATGTGACATCTTATCAGTGATATGGAGGACATAAACTAGATGCTTTTCAAACCTCCTACAGATCTGTTTTAGAGCCTGGTAATTGCTGAGCCCTTAAGCAATCGATGGTGGCTGTGGATGCTGCATCTTTTCACAGGTCCCTGGGCTGTCTTCTGAGAGGCTGGTCCAACCCATCCAGTGCTGAGTTCAGGTCAGGTGAGACCAGGTTCCAGCAGAGATGGACACAGAATATCACGCAAATCCCTCAGGCCACACAAAAAAATTTGACACTTTGGGAGTCTTAGCAGCAAGTAATTATTCAGCAACCTAGAATTACTGAAGAGAGAGCAGAGTTGTTCCAGTCTGCTTGAAATCCAAAAACAAAATTTCCCGGAACTTTCTGCATCTCTGCTCTCTGGGGGTCTGTCTTATTTTTCTTATCTGTCTTATTATAGCGAGCAGAATTTTAGATAAAAATTCTATAATAGTGACCATCTTAGACATTCTTTTGTTTCTGACTTTAATGCAAATGTCCCTAGGCTTTGAGTTTAAACTTGCAAGTAGCATTGGCTATTATTTGGCATGGTTATTATTTATTATGGTAATGTTGTCCTGGCTTATCTTTTTTCTACTAAATCAGTAATGACTATTGAATGAATAGCTTTTTGACATCAATTGAGATAATCATATACCTTTTACTATTTTACCCATTGATAACCAGTATTACTTCATTGGATTTACTCAAATTAAAACAGCTCAGCAGTGATTCCTTCTTGGGCAAGATGAGTCCTTTTTCAATATCCTATTGTGTTCGACTAGCTTTTGCTTTATTTAGAGCTTTTCAGATGTATCCATAAAAATTGATCCATGGCTTTTTCTTTCCACTTGAAGGCTTTTCATGCCAGGAGTATGCTAAATTTATGAATACAGTATAGAGGACTTCATCTTTTTATACACTGAAAGGGAGTCTATAACAATAGCCATTGTTAAATACTTGAGAACACATCCTTGTAAAATCCTGTGAGGCATAAAAGCACATTAGTGGTGGTAGTTCTTTAACAATATTAGTTCATACTATGCTTACTAATCTATTCCAGTGATCATTTCCTTTCATGAATGAATCATTTCTTTTGGATTTCAAATATACTAACATAAATGTATACTTAATTTTAAAAATATATTAATGTTGTTTAATTTGTAAATATGCCTCTGAGATTTCTAATTTTATAGTTTTGTCTTCCAATTTGATTTCCAGCTGATTTTTCTTAGACATATATTTTTACTAAGATAATTATATCAACTCTCTTGATACATCTGTAACATTCTGGTTTTGGAGGCAGGATTTACATTGTAATGTTTACTTCTATTATTATTTTAGATTTGTCACAGTTTTCTTAAATCTTCTACAGTTTCCTTTTCATCTCAGTCAGTACCACTTGATTTTTATTTTTTAATTGATTTTTTAATGATTGATTTTTGAATAATTTTTTATTATTCAAATAACATAAAATATATGTTTCTTTGGTGTCTGTTTTGATGAGTTTTGACAATGATATATAACAAGATAACTCATATCCCCAAATAAAATTTAACTCATTTCCAATACTTAAAATAGTTCTTGAGAAATAACTTTTCCCACTCTGTGGCTTACATAGTCACTTCTTAATGGTGTGTCTTGATTAGCAAACATTTCACACTTTCATTTAATCTAATTTATCACTTATTCTTTAATATTCAGTGCTTTTGGATTCCTGTCTAAAAAGAAAAAAACTGCCTGCAACTATACCATAAAAAGATTTTACTGTGTTTTCTTCTATGAAATTTATGGTTGGTTGTAACTTTTACATTTAGGCCAATAATCCATGTGAAATTAAATTTTTGTGTCTGGAGTGTTGTAGAACTTGAGGTTTGGTTTGCCTACTACAATTTTCCAGCTATTTTAAGCACAGTTTGCTAAAAGACTTTAAACTGACATAGAACTTGATTGGACAAAATTGCTCATAAACATGACGGTCTGTTTTTGGATTTTCTATTCTATGTTTTTTTACCCATTATAGTGGGTCCGTTTTGTACACGGACACTGCCATTGTTACGATTACAGCAGCTTTTTTATTCTAAGTCCTGGAGGTGGACGGTGTGTATCCTCAGATGTGCTCATCTTTTCCAAGGGTCGTCAGTTATTCCAGATCCTTTGCATTTCAACACAGATTTTAAAATCAGTTGTAAGTTTCATCAGTAACACTATCCGGAGTTTGGATTCTAATCGCATTAAATTGATAGATAACTTTTAAAGAAATGACCATACTAGCAAAAGTAAGTCTTTTCAGCCTATAAAAAGGGTTTATTTTAAATTTTTGTGCATAAATTTGACATCTCTCATTTGATATTTTTCTAGAGACTTGATGATTTTCTATGACATTGTAAATTTTATTGTGTTAAAATTTCACTTTCAGATTTTTGCTACTCGTATGTAGGAATAAAATTATTTTTGAAATTGATTTTACATTGTTGTCTCACTAATTCAAGTAGTGTTTAATACTCCTATAGGGTTTTCTGTATACTCAAATATACTGTCAATAACATTTTTAGTTCTTTATAAATTTTGTGTCTTTTATATTTATTTTCTTGCCTTATTGTGCCAGCCAGGATTGATTTAAAGTGATGAGGAGACACTTTTGCTTCTTTATTGATCTTAGGGAAACTCAGTACAAAGCTAAGTGAAGGCCTTTTCTTTTGTGTTTCTTCAGATAACGCCCCCTATTCCTAACTACTGGGTGTTTCTATCTTGCATAGCTGTGGAGTTTTGTCAGACACGATTCTGCATTTATCAAAGTGATCATATGTATTTTTCTTACATTCTGTCAACACAATGAATTATATTGATAAATTTTCATATGTAAACTACCCGTGTGTTTTCCAAATGTATAATGGTTAGTCATGATGGAGTTTCCTTTTTAGATATTGCTGAATTCAGTGCACTAGTATTTTGCTGAGGATTTTTGCATCCATGGTTATGAGGCAACTGTGCTGCCATTTGCTTTCCTTGAAATATGCTTCCTCTTATTTAGCTTCCTAATGGCATCATAAAGTGAGGTGAGAAGTGCTTGTTCTCTTCTGTAAATATGAGCATTTAAAAGATTGGCATTTTTCATCCTTAGTGTTTATTTGAGGCCATCCAGACATGGAATTTTCTTTGTTAGGAGGATTTTTCTCCCCTAGAATTATATTATAAAAATTCCCAGTACAGTATACAGAAATGGTGAATTAATTGTACAGTGATCCTTAGCATATGTCTATTTATGTGTAACAATGGGAAATTATTTGATTATGAAGTACTTTCTTTTGAAAAAGGAAAACTTTCTGTTAAAGATCTATCTTGATTTTATATTTTTTGTATTAGTTTTTGTCATGTCTGTATTTCAAGAAATTTGTTCATTTTACTAAGTTGTCAAATTTGACAACTTAATTTTTCTTAGAACCCTTGAATTTCCTTTTACTGTATTCTTCAGTGTTTCATTGCTAACACTATGTTACTCCTTTTTTTCTTTAAAATCCTTGTTAGAGGATTTTCTGTTTTCTTAATCATTGTTTTAAATCTAATCTTACCTTTGATAATTTTCTTGATTACTTTTTTATTTCATTGACTTTGCTTCAGATAACTTAGGTTTGATTTTTTTTAACTTGTTGAAGTGAAACCTTAAATCACTGATGTCAGGCTGTCTTTATTTTCTGATTAAGTATTTAAAGCTTTAGAGCTTCAGTCATACTCCATGAATCTTTTAAAAATTTGTAGTAAATTTTATTCCATAGTCACAGAATTGGGCTTTGTTTGAGTAGAAAAAAGGGAGAGGCTGACTAATTTTGATTAAGGACTTTCTTCACCTATGAAGGACAGAAGCACATGCTTATTTTATGGATGAGGGAGAAGCAATCATCAGATCAGTTCATGCTTTGGCCAAGAAGCCACAGGAAATAATGGGGTAGGATTTGAGGATTTCACCTTTAGATGTTCTGGTTCTAATGATCAGACTTGCCACTCCACATTGTTGCTACAGCCAGAAAAAGTTCCTGGTGTATATGGTAACACACCCAGCAACAGTGGTACCAATTACTTGCCTTTGCAGAATATTTTAGAGCTTAGAAACCTCTGCTGTTTTCCCTGATGTGTGACAGGGGCAGCATGTGTCTTGATTAATATAGGCGGAATGTGCAGGGAGACGGGCTATGGCATCTTTTCCAGGCCGCAGCAGGAATGCTGCATGCTCTTTTTCAGCCATCCAGAGGTGTTTCTCACTCTATCAATCTGCTCATATTGTTTTTCCTTATCATTCTGCTTGGAATATTTTCTAATTTCAGGCCAACTTGATTCATGTTTTTGTTCTTTCTTTGACTTATAGGTTGGTTAGAAATATCATGGCTAGTTTGGTAATAGTAGGAAATTTCCTAAATATTTCAGCATCATCATTAAATATCTAGATACCTTATGGTTGTCATTGCCATTAGAAACCATACTCAAATATTTGAATGGATTTGAGTTTTTGAAATTTAATTATCTTGCTTTGCAGACCTGCATCTGATCTACTTTGCTTTCTTAGGCTCTTGGAAATAATGTGTTTTGCAGTTTTAGGTGTAGTATCCTGTAAGTCAAGCTGATTGATAGTGTTTTTTAAGGGTATGTATTATTTTTATTTGTTTGTTTGGGTTTTCTTGTTTTATGGATTGAGCTCAGGACATCCAGTCAGTGCTGGCTCTGTGCAGTTGCTCACAGCTAAGAGTTTTCCATGAGTCTCAGTGGAGACTTTGGAGTTAGACTCTTCAATAATGCTGAAATTCTTAAGACTTTGGCAACTCTTAAAGATGGACCAAATGCATTTTGCATAGTGAAATGGCAGGGGCACAATGTTAGGGTTTAGATCCCAAATGTCCCCCAAAGCCTCATGTGTTTAGAGGTGGGGATTTTGGAAGGTGATTGGTGCATATTTGGAAGGTGATTGGTGCATAGCATGGAGGTGGTACTCACCAGTGGATTCATCCATGGATGAGTTCATAGCGGAATGTCCTGTGAGGAAGTGGAGCCTGGTTGGGGGTGGTCACTGGAGCTGTGAGCTAGAAAGGGTGTATTATTTTCCCACTTCCTCTCTTCTTTCTACTTCCTGGCTCCCATGAGATGGACAACTTTTTTTTCATCAAGCTCTTCCACCACACTGTGTCTGCCTTGGAATCAGCTGACCATGGACTGAAACTCCAAAGCTGTGAGCCAAATTGAACTGTTCTTCCTTTAATTTGTGGAGTTCAGGTACTTTGTTTCAGGAACAGGAAAGCTGAGTAATACAGACAACAGTCCTACATTATATCTTTATTGAATTTCTTCTACCAGCTGCTGTCAGAAGATGTTTAATTCTCAAGCACTTTGTGTATTTTCTCTTTATTTTAGCAACTTTTGGTTTCATGTAGTTTATGTTCTATTATTAGATATGTACACATTTGAAATTTTTTCTTTATAATTTGATACTTTGTCATTATGACATATATCTTTCATGTGGGATTACACTCTCTAGATTGAAGTCTGCCTTGTATCCTATGAACATAAGCCCTATTACTTACTGTGTGTGTGGTTACCTTTTCAATTGTTTGACTTTCAGCTTGTTACTATTTCTATATTGAATATCTACTATAAGCTGCATGTAGTTGGGTCTTTTCTTTTAGATGGATCCAGTCAGCCAATTAGAAAAAATCTCCATTTACAATTTTTGAAATTATTGCTAGGATTTGTTTTAGGTCTTCCACATTGATGTATCTTGTGTTGCTTTCTTCCTCCTTTCCTGCCACATTTTGTGTGAAATTAGAGTTGCTAAGTATTCCATTTTGTCCTTTCTCTTTTTTTGTCTTGGTTATATTACCTTGTATACATGTATAGTTAGTGTTGCTCTAAAGGGTACAATATGCATCTTTAACTCATCACTTTTTAAATAATTTTGTGTTGCTTCATGAATAATCTGAGCATCTTGTACTATGTAGATGTCAAAATATAAGTGCATGTTACCATATATTTTTGTCTTACTGCAAACCTCACAATTTGATGTCTTTATTTTTGCAGTTGGTAATCCTTCAAAATAATTTAGAAACACACAAATATATGTTATTATTTACTATATGATAATAAACTAAGAATTTTGTATTTTTCATCATTTTCTGGTGCTTTTATCCCATCTTGCATGCCTGAATTTGCATCTAGTTTAATTTTAAGTCTTCTGTTAACATTCCTTGTATTGTATTTTTACGAGAGAGTGGTATGCTGACCTCTTGGCTAACAGAAATGTCTTTTTTATTGTGTTCAAATAAATGTAACAAATTTTTCCATTTTAACCATTTTTATAGTATACAATTGAGCAGCATTGATTACATTCAAGATGTTGTGCCACCATCAACATTATCTGTTTCCAAAACCCTAAACAGAAACTCTGAAACTGTTAAGCAGTAACTTCTAAGCTCTCTGTTCAGGCTTGTGTCTAGATGTCCCTCCAAAGCCTCATGCAGTCATAGGTGGGGCCTTTCAGAGGTGGCTGGATCTAAAGTGTGTGGCACTGAGATTAAGTATATGATGCTAGGACCAAGGGTGTGTGATTACTAAATGAATCTACTGATTGGTTTGGCACAGTTTGGGTAGGATTAAGGGTGCCCCACCTTGGATTCCCCTATGGATTGAATATAAGGGACAGAAAGAAGATCATCGCTTGCTATTTGTTGCTTGCTGCTTTTTCTGCCTTCTGCCCTCTATGAACTGCTTCTCCTCTGCAATGCTCCTCTACCATGCTGCCTTGCCTTGCATTGAGCCAACTATAAACTGAAACCTGCATGGATGGTGAGCTAAATAAACTTTTCCTGCGTTATCTTTGGATGGTGGGTATTTTGTCTCAGCAACAAGTAACTAAGACACTCTCCATTCCTCTGGCTCCTGGAACCTCTAATCTCTTTCTATGAATTTGCCTATTTTAGATATTCAGTATAAGTGGAATGATACAATATTTGTTTTGCTGTGGATGGCTTATTTCATTCAGCATAATGCTGTGAAGGTTAATCCACATTGTAGCATGTGTCAGCTCTTTACTCCCCTTATGATTGTATAGTCCTTCATTGTATGGACATAGCACATTTTGTTGGTCTATTCATCTGCTCATGGACACTTAGGTTATTTCTATTGTTGGCTGTTGTGATTAACTCAGGAGTGGACACTGATGTATAAGTATCTCTTTGAAAAATGTGTTTTTATTTTGCCTTCATTTTCTGAAGTGTAAAGAAGATTTTAGATTCACAGTCTGTTCTCTGAATACAGTGGTACCTTAGTTCACGAACTTAATTTGTTTCATGACCTTGGAAGATGGCCGTGTTTGTGTTTGTGCATGAAAGATGGTCGCAGTCATGTCTGTCACCTGATGTAGAGTTTACCAGGAAGAGCAACATTTCCCCAAACACTTCTGGTGGCAAACCAAATTGTTCACAAGTGAAAGTGTCCATGAACTGAGATACCATTTTATTTTAAAGATATAATTTTATCTTCTAGTCTTTCTGATGCGACATCTATAAATATTTTTAATCTTTATTATAGTTTGTCTTTTTCACTAGCTGGTGTTTTGCAAGTATTTGGCTGTTTGTGCTATGCTGAGGTATGGATTTTTTTGCTTGCAGTGTGACCAAGATAAAATAATGTCCAAATTTTAAAAATTTATTACAGTAAAAGACACATTGCCATAAATTCCCATCCAAAGACTTCCCTTTGATTCAAACACACGTATCCCACTGTTCTTGCTAATTTTTAAGCAGTTCTGGAAGTGCTGTTTCTTGAGTATCTTTACAAGGCATGATCAAAAATAAAGTGAATGCTACTGAGTGCCATCCAGCAGAAAGGCAGGCTCTGACCGGCATTATGTCCTCATCCACCTTATTCACCATATCTGGCATCTTCTGATTTCTGGCTCTTCTCCCAAAGCAAAATGACCGTGAAACCTTTCCAACAGATTCATAACATTCACATAGCTACCATGGTACAGATGAAGACAATGATGAAAGAGGACTTTCAGAATGTCGTCAGAAACTGCCAAGAGCAATGAGGTAAGTGTTCGAAATGGGCAGGGGTATTTTGAGAGGGGCTAACGGCAATGTGCCATTTTCTGTAAGACATGTTTTTAGCTTAAGTATTCACTTCAGTTTTTGATCATAGTACATATTTATTGTGTTTCCTGAGCCTCAAGCTTCTTGAATCTGTTAATTAACATCCTTTATTTATTTGGGAATTTTTCAGGCATTGTCTCTTCACGTACTTCTTCGTCTTTATTCTCTCTCTCGTTTTCTGGCAATCTAATCCTATATTTTTGAGATGGTTTGAGTCTCCCAGCTCTTAAATTCTACTCTGTTTTGCTTTCCAGCTCCTTTTGCTTGTTTGTGTTTCAGTGAGTGATTTTATTGGCTACTCCTTTTATTTGCAGCATTGAACATGCCTCTAAGTCCACCTAATAATTCAATTGTATGTTGTATTTTTGCCTTTTGCATGATTTCCACATCTCTGCTGAAATCCTTCACTTGCTCACAATTTTTATCTTTCCCACTAGACCCTTAACATAGTTATCACAGTTATTTTGATGTCTAATAATGACATAGTCTCTTAAGTCCACTTCTGCACAACCTTTGAATCTATGCCCCAGTTTTTTGATGCTTCTTATGAATTTTGGTCAAGTGGTAGGGTGCTTCTGCTCAGCACTTGAGTCTGGATTCTGTATTTATTTCTGTTTTTAAAGTTGCTAATAACTGGATACCACAGACTTGGCCATTTGTAAAGCAGAGTGGCTTATCTTGGCTCATGGCTCTAGTCCAAGGTTAAAGGACCATATCTGGAAGCGGTCTTCATGCTATCCTGAGGTACAGGGAACCACAAGGAGACAGGAATGGTGACAACAATCTCACCAAACTGGCTTTTGTAGCTGTGCCACTCTGGAGATAAACTGTTTACCCGTAAATTCATTAACCACATTAATGGATAGAGTGCTGTTCAGCTCTTACAGGTCTCACCTGGTTCTACCTGTTTGTATCGCATAAGGAGTATTAAATTTTAACATGCATTTTGCGCGCACAGACCATGTGCAAACCACCACAGCTGGTTGGTGGCTCTTTACTCCTTTAGTTGGATTTGGTTCTGAACAACGTCAAAGACTTTAAGGGCCTTTGAGCACTTCTGTTCTTTTTATTCATACAATATGAGCAACCTTGTGCACTGTGAATTGTGATTGCCTCACTGTGCTGTAGAAAACTAGAACTTCACCGTGTTCTTTTACTCGTTATTCAACCTCTGTCTGTCCCCACGGTCCCCAGCCTTCCCACCTCTAGCAAGGCCTACTCTACTTTTGAATGACTTTTGAGTAACCTCCTCTGGCACGAACATGTGGTATTTGTCTTTCTATGTCTGACTTAGCTCATCTAACACAGTCTCTTCTAGTTCCATCCATTCTACTGCAAATGATTGAATATTGAATAATATCCCATGTTATATCAAATATATGGCAGTATTAATCACCCTGATTGCATCATTGTATATTATATGTACATATTGAAATATGAGAATGTAACTCATGAATACGTACAACAATCATGTGTTAATAAAAAAATTAAAAGTTTCAGGAGATGGAAATACTGATGACCCTGATTTGATTGTTACACATCCTATGTGTGCCTCAAATTGTTGCATTATACCCTACAAATATGTGTCACTGAAATAATTGTTGATGATAATAATAATAATATAAGATTCAGGGGATGGTATTGGGACTTTGTATTCCCTAGGGCATGTGATAGGAGCGTGAGACCCTACAGATCTTTATCAGGCTCTGTTGTGGAGCTGCCACACTTTCTGACCACGCCTGCCTTTTGGTCTCTGGGAAGTTGTCTTTGGTCCCATTTCCAGTAGAATTTCTGGGTTCTCAGAAGCTCTTGATTCATTCTGCCACTGGTTTCTTGTCCTTTGAGGGTGGTGCAGATGCTCCAGGGACCCTCAGCCTTGGGGCCCCAGAGAGGTTTCTATGCGCTCTACCGCCCTAGCTCATCTTCATCTCGCTACCTCCATGTGCTCTGTTAAGGACTGTGGGATGGCCCGGGGGTGGGAAGAGAGTGCTCTGAAGCTGGGACTACTTGAAATTGAATTATCTGTGGTCACCCAGGTGCAGCGGCTGAAAGGCTGAAGCTGAAAGGTGGTAGAAGCGGAGAGTGGGAGAGTTTCAGGGAGGGGGTAAGGGGGAGGGAATGAGAGGGGAAGGGTGAGAGGGGAGGGTCAACAATACAGGGATGTGCTTGGGTGGGAAATGACTCCTAATGTGACTGTGCTTGATAATTCATTGAGTTTTGCAAAAACTAGAAAGAACTGTGACTGTCCCCAGCTCAAAGAAATGCTATATATCTGAGGGGATAGATATGCCAGTTAGTCTGATCTGATTGTTACACCAAGTGTTACTGAAAAATAGAGTGAATATTTCATTAAAAAAAATTACAATAGAAGATACATTTCCATGAATCTCCCTCAAAATTCTGCCCCTCCTTTCAAACACACTGATCCCTTCATTCTTGCTACTTTCTGAGGCCGTTCTGAGAGTGCTCTTTTGTGAGTATTTTTTGTTGCACTGTGCTGGCTGCCTTGATATCCCGAAGTGATTCAAAACTTTGCCCTTTCATGGTTGCTTTGACTCTGGGGAAGAACCAGAAGATCCACTGTGGCAGATTGGTGAATAAAGAGGCACACAGCATCAGGTTTTACAAGCTGCCTTTCCTTTGGATGGCGCTCACTATAGATTTTTTTTTTTTAATCACACTTCATAAAGACGTTTAGGAAAAAAGACTTCCAGAAGTGCTGCAGTAAGTGGGGAAAATGATGGCCTAAGTAAAGTGGAGTATTGTGAGGAGATTCACAGCAGTGTGTCTTTTACTGTAATAACATCCTTTGATCACACCTTATAGATCCACAGATAATACATACTAACAAAATCCTTGCCTGCATGGAGCTCCTATGGGGAACTTGGCAAAATCCTGTCTCCAAAAGGGGAAAGAGGTGGGGATGTAGCTCAGTCTGATGCCCTGGGTTCAACCTCTTGTTATTTTCCCCACCTACAAACTTACAAAACTGAGCCAGAATTCCAGACCAGTCCCAAGCAAAGACAAATTGAGAACACACCACCAAGTTCTCCCATCTTCTGTTTCTTTCTCACTCTGCCTGTTACCAACCCTGGAGCTTATCTATGCTATGTGGAGTGGGACAATACTAATTTGGCGATACTAATTTAATCTGCACAATAGCTCTACGAAAGAGGGTCTTTCATTCTCATTTTCCAGTTGAGGACACGGCTGCACTGAGAAATTCAGTGTATCACCTGAGTTCGGTCCACACAATAGAGACAGCAACAACTGCAGGAAGAGTATCCAAGAAGGGCTGCTTGCTGTCCAGCCTTGGCCACTAGTGCAGAAGTCTTATTTGATGACAGACTTCCCGTTCTCAGGCCATCTCTAGAGCAATGTCTTTGTGCGACATCGTGAGCTCTGGTTTTTGCTTGTCCTGCCTATAAGTGGCTATTGCCAATTTTTGTTAGATTATAAATTTTCCTGGGCATTTTAATTAGGGATCAGGGGAGGACAAACCACACATTGCCAGGCTGCTGCCGGACAGCTTGGGAAAGTCTCAGTCCTCACTTAAGACTCAGACTCCCCAAGTAGGCAATGTTTGGGCTCATTGCTTGTGAAATAAACATTTCCTACAGTTCTCCCCTGGGAACCGGAGTGCAGGTGGCTGGTTCTGTGTGTTTTCATTTAACCCCACTTTTCTTCCCAGAGTATCTGCAGAGAAAGGCATTTTATGTAGATGCCACAAAAATAATCATTTTTCATAGTGTGCTCTGAAAATAAACATTGAACAAAAATTTTACCAAACATATGCTTTTTTACCATCCCACCCCTCCACCCTCCAGGCCTCAGAAAGGGCAAAGCACTTAGAATAACTGGAAATGATGAATAGATTCTTCACTCATTTACATACTTATTCATTAGCTGGCATCGCCATGGCAACTGTACCTTCCAGACAGAGACCTGGGCCCAGCGCAACTTCGTTTTGGAAACTGTAGAAGTGCTGTACTTCCAATCGGTGCCTGACAAGTTAGGAATACTTTAGAGGGCAGGAGCGTCAAGTTTAATAGTCTGTAAGTGACAGTTACCAGGTACTGAACAGATAAAGGAATACATTTTGCTGAAGAACCTGCAAAGGTATGAGGCTTTGGTTTCTTCCCTATCTCCGGAGTAAGGTGGTCAGGTGCAAACACCATAGGTGTGCATCTTTTCAACAGCAACGTTTGTCCCCTTGGACACCTGCGCGTGAGTTTGAGTCCTGGTATGCAAACGTACATTCCGCAGAGATTGTGCTCAGCAGAGACAGGACCCCCGTTGGGTAGAGACAGAGTTGGGAAAGGGAGAGAGAGAAAAAGGCAGAAAGTGGAGACCTTGGCAGTGAGTTCTCAGTTCGCCTCTGCTTTGTCTGGTGCCCAGTTTGTGTGTGTGTGTGTGTGTGTGTGTGTGTGCGTGTGTGGTGTGGGGGACTGAACCCGGGGTCATCACGCTGAGCTACATCCCCAGGCCCTTTCCCCATTTTTTGAGACAGGGTCTTAGGCTTGTCTAACTTAGGCCTGAACTTGAGCTCCTCCTGCCTCAGCTTCCCAGTGTGCTGAGGTTACACACATGTGCCAGCAGTCCTAGCTTCAGTGACCTTCTTGGAGACTCTTTCACCTGATCTAGAAATGGGTCCAGCTTTGCAAATAAGGACTTTCCAAGGGACAGCAAACAGCCTGTGGGGGACAGCTGTCAGGCTGTTTTCCCAGCCATCCTGAGATGCAGGTGACAGCTGGCCAGAAACAGCTCAGGACAAATGTCTTTGCCTTGTTCCTGTGCCAGTGCTACCACAGTTCCACTTTTTAAAGTGAGGCCGTCAGCCACCTTAAGCTTTTCATCCCTGGAGATTTGCACTGAGCTTACTTATATATGAGCTTGGAGCAAAGCCTGGCATTTCATGGGTGCTGCGGAAGTATTTATGGAGGGATTGAACTGGCCTTATCTGCACTGGTCTTTTCTCTTTCTCTTCCTGACACCCACCCCCTCTGTGACCTCTTCTGGCCATCAGTATGTGTCCTATGCTCCCAAAGGTCCTCTGTGGTCTCCTTGAATATTTCCCCTCCTCAGATGCTTCCCCCTACTCAGATTTATACTCTTTCCTCCATGCATGTCTCTATCTCTGCAGTCTTACCTCTCACAGTCTGATACTTAAGGGACAGGACAGGGCAGCTCTGGATTTAGAGGTGGATAAAACTATCAACAGAAAAAGCAAACTGGACTGAGACCCTACCAAGGTCCAGGGAATCTGAAGAAACTCTAGTTGTTCAGACCCAGGGATGGGCTTGCCCAAGGTCACCCAGGCAAGACAAGGATGAGGCCAAGGGGCCAGCACAGGGTGGCAAGGCGGGCATGAATCCCCCACCCAGCACTGAGTGCATTCTCTGTAGCCCTTTACCTTCAAGGAGGGCTGTGGACTGTTAAAACACAAGTCAACAGGTAGACTGAGAACGAAAATAAAATAGTAAATCTTGAACTAAAGTGTGAGATGTTTCTAGTGCAGGACTTTTTTGTTCCCTGGCCTGTTTGCCTTTATTTCTGCTTGTGAGAGTTAATACTACAGGGTACCTAGATGCTGGGTCAAGCATTATGCTAGGTGTGTCTGTGAGGGCATTTTTGGATGCAGTTGACATTTAAATATGAAGACCCCATAGAGCAGATTTCTGGTCTCAAGGAGGTTGGGCCTCATCCAATCACTTGAAGGCCTGAATAGAACAAAATCCTGACCCTCCTCTAACTAAGAGAGATTTCCTGCTGCCTGCCTGCTTGAGCAGGCACGTTCGTCTTTTCCTGACTTTAGAAGCAAACTCGAACTTTGGCTTGACTTGGGTCTTGAGCCTGCTGCCTTTCCTTTGGACTGAAAGTACTCCATCCCAGCTTTCCTGGTCTCCCGCTGGCCCATTATAGATACGGGACCTTCAGCTTCTGTGTTCATGTGAGCACCTCCCTGTATGTTAAGCCCTTTTGCATCTGTGGATCTGTGACCTGAATTTCCAAGGTCCAGCAGGTGCCTATTGAAAGCATTAGGGGAGAAAGCAGCTGTGCTGCACATGTTCAGATATTCTTGCAATTATTCCCTAAACAATGTAGGACAACAATGAGTTCCATGATCTTAGGTAGAAAAGTAATCTAGAGAGGATTTAAAGTACACAGGGGAATGTGTCTAGGTTACATGCAAATATTTAAGAGACTTGAGCGTCCGCAGACTTTAGTATTTGTGGGTTGGGAGAGTGAGTGGGAGAGTCTCGGAGCCAATCCCTTGCAGATACCAAGACCTGGGTCTTCTCTCTGTCTCTGTCTCCAGCCGTCTGTCTCTCCTTATCCCTCTCTTCCCCTCTCCACTCAACTATCTGCCTACCCATCCATTCATCTACCTGTTCTATCTGTCTGTCTGTCTGCCTGTCTGTCTGTCTGTCTCTCTCTAGCTATCCATCCATTCATATCTATCTGTCTTTGTCATGTGTTTTCCACTTTTTCTCTGGGATCCCTTATGCACCTGTCCCCCCAAGCCAGAGCCCCTTCCTTCCCTCTCTGTGAGTTTGCCTCTTCAGATGCTTCCTCCCCTCAGAAGCTCCCTGTTTTCATTTTCTTAGCATTTATTGATAATTGTCTTATACCTGTTCATTTATAAAGCTTGTCTCATGAGACAGTAGACTTCCGAGTGTGATCTACTCCCATTTAAGCTTGATTCCTGTGGTTCTCAGGACAGTATCCCTTGCTCAGGGAAGATATTCTGTAAATATTTGTTGCGAGATGAGTGTCTGTGGTCTTGGCAAGTTGGTTGTCAGGGCACTGAATATGATGCCATGTGTCCTATGAAATGAGTACCCTTGCCAATCCCTCTTGGCAGGGGCCACCTGGCTGCAGAGAATCATTGAGGTGGGCCAGTGATCCTTCTGCCATATAAAGTTAAGGTCTTCTCCATCTTCTGTGGGCCTTCACCTGTTCCTGGATGTATGTGATCACTTTCTAATTTCTCCTGTAAATGTGATTTTTGAGTGCCCTCATCTTTAATATCTGGCTTGCAAAATGAGAAAAGAGAAAATTAAAGGGGTGGGGGAATGGTGCTCGTCCTGTAAATCCCCTGGAAGTTGTTTCAGCTGGAGGGAGAGGGGATTGCAGTAGTGGTAGATGTGCAAGGACAGGGCCCTTGCCTCTTAGTCTGTGCCTCTGTGATCAGAAGCAGGAATCAGTGATCAGAGAGAAGCAGGAGGTAGCTAAGGAACTGGGTGGAGAAGAAGTCCCACCTTGGAGCCCACTTTCTGGAACGAGGTCCACCTTCTGACTTAGCTATTAGCCCATGACCAGGATATCCAGTCCAAAAGCAGTGTGAGACAGTAGCCAGGTAACTTAGTTTATATACCATGTGTCTCCATGCACATATACCATAGGTCCTCCGTGGTCTTGGGTGATCTGACTCTAATTAGAATGTCACTGACTATGGTGATTTGATACCCCCTACACCACACCATGGGCTTTGATGCCATGGCAGTTCCTCCAAGGGCCATAAAAAATCAGAAATTCCACTGCTTGATGAAGGAGCCTAATCAAACCACTTATTGGTAGGAAACAAACCTGAAATCAACCCTTCAATCCCACCCCAAACCCTAAAGTTTCAAACCTTCAGCACCCAGCCCCCTGTGGCTGTGAGTTTTCACTGACCTGCTCCCATTTAGTGGCATGTACTCTCAATTTTCAAATAAATCTGATCTTGTTGCTTCTTTAGTGTATCCTGCTCAATTCTTTGTTCAAACTTTAAGAACCTGAATAAGACCTCCTAACTCAGTAACAAGAGCACAGCATCCCAGTGTTTGGGGGATCACATACTTTTATGACCAGTCTGGTTCCCACAGGCTGCATGCAACTTGCCTTGGAAACATGGGAAACTGGGAATAGGGGATGGGTAGCTGCCACTGTGAGAAACTTAAATGGACCCAAATTAATCACGAATTACCACCGGGTCTCTTGCTGGAAGTTTCAAGCCCTTGAGAGTCCAGAGTTGGAAAACAGTTCTATCAGGCAGATTCTGGCCATGAGTCCGGGTGAAGAGGTGGATCTCTGGCTCTCCTGTCTAAGGCCACCTTCTTCTTCTAGTTCTGCTTTACCTTTTGGGTGAGACTAACCAACCTTGGCACTGGAAACTATTTTGTTTTATTCCATAGCAGCCTTCACAAACCAAAGCTCTGGTAGGACCTATGAAACCGAGGCTTGAGCAGGGGAGGAAACCTTTGTGAAGCATAAAGCAGGTTCTGGTTCCCAGACACTGATGCTGAAGACCAGAGGAAAATCTGTGGTAGTGTGATAGTGGGCCCAAGATTATAGATCAGATTTAGAACTTATGGCTTGTGGCCCCTTTGGCCTTGAATGAGACATTTTGGATACAAACAAGTAGGTCTTATTTTATGGCGTCCTCATCCTTCCCCTTCAGGCTCGTACCCCTCCAAGAGGGAAGAAGCGGGAGAAAAGGAGAGCGTATTCCAAAACAGTCTGAGCAGACTCATGACCCCAAGTAGCTACGAAGAGCAGAGAGAATGTATTTCCTATTTGGGGAGTGCTGTCAGGGAGGGGAGCCTGGGTCACTGAGGCTTCCATGGAAAGCAGAACACAGAGCTAGGTAGTCCAGGTCTGAGGCTGCTGGAGTAAATATTCTGTTCTTGAATATTCTTTACCTTTTCCAGCCCAGAGTCCAGGTGAAGCAATGTAAAAACTGATGACCTTGTACAATTTTTTTTCTCAAATTGTGGGAGAGAAAAAGAATAACTGTTCACCACCCTACACCTCCCCTTCACCACCCTTTTGCCTGTCCTGTGTATTGTTATTTTTTTCTTGGTACCAAGAATTGAACTCAGGACCTTGCCCTCCCCAGGCAGGCACTTATGCTGCTGAGCTACATCCCCAGCCCACTGAGCTGTATGCCTGGCCTGACAAAGACTTTTTTGTGACAGGATTTTTCCCCAAACAGTGAGAGGGTAAGTTCAGGGTAGAATAGGATTATTGAAGGCCAGGAGAAGTTGTCTGAAGATGGTCAGGTGCCAGGACTGTTGTAGAGTTTGGGGCAGACTCTATCTTTAAGGGCGGGGACATTCTCAGTGCAGCCTCTGTGTATGCTCAAAGGCCCGCAGTTGGCCGCTCTCTCCTGTTGCTGATGTTTTGAGTACTAATTATGCCAGTTGTGCAGCACTTCACTTTACCTGCACTGAATGCATAAGCCATGGGATCATAGCATTTCAGGAGACGGGGAAATAGGAGGGTTGAAAATGGCCTCCCAAAGATACCATGTTCCAACCCTGGCATGCATGAATGTCTCCTTTGGGAAAAGAATCTTTGCAGATATAATTACATTAAGGATCTTGAGTTGGGGAGATTATTTCAGATTCTCGAGGTAGCTCCTAAATATGATTAAATTATCCTTTTAAGAAGGAGAATTGACACACACAAGAGAAGGCCATGTGACTATAGAGGCCAGTGATTAGCAGTGAAATAGCTGCACAGCAAGGAACAGAGGCAGACGCCAGGAGCGCGAAGGGCTGAGGAATGGATTCTCTCCTGGAGCCTGCAGAAGAAGTGCTCCTGATTTAGACCCAGGAACACTGACTTCAGATGTTTGATCTCTAGAACTGTGAGAGAATTAGTATTGCCTTTATTTATCACTTTAATGTTTTACTACTGACTTAATCAACATTTCATTGCTATGACCAAATATCTGAGGAAAACAACTTAAAGGAGGAGAGGTGTGTGACTGTTAATCCTGAAATGTCAGCTTCATGGGATTAAGAAATGCCTGGCAGACTAGTAGAGCATACTTCAGGGTGTCTGGGTGCGCATGGACGTGTGCCTTTGGAAACTGTATGTGATTCCTTGTCCCTGCTTCTCTGGCGCATTCCCTGGCTTTGCTTCCTACCCTCTCACTACTCTTGTCTACCATGAACTCGGCAGCTTGGCCCCACCTTGCCCTTCTGTGTGATGTTTCTGCCTTGGAACCTGCTGACCAGGGGCCATGTACTGAATCTCCCAAAACCCTGAGTTAAATTAAACCTTTCTTTATTTAAGTTGTGGGTGTTGGGTGCTTTGTTTCAGCAATAAAAAACCTGACTAGTATTATATTTATTTTGACTCACAGCTTGAGAGACTCAGTCCATGGATGACTAGTTCCATTGTGTTGGGTCTGTGGGGAGGCATGTTGCTTTGGGTACAGAGCTCCTCATCTTACGGCATCCAGGAAGCAGAGAGAGTGAGAAAGTCAGGAAGAAGGGACCAAGAACCAGATCCAGTCCTGAAGGTCACACCTCCATGTCACACCCCCCCCAACCAGGCCCCACCTCCTGCTTTCATCATCTTCCAAAAATACCATTATATTTTAATCTCATTGATGGATTAATCCACTGGATGAAGCCACAAGATCCAATTACTGTCCCCAAAAGCCTATCAGTTGGCAACAAATCTTTTGCACATGAACTTTGGGGTACATTTCAGATCCAAATCACAGCAGTCATAAACGGTGTGACCATTTGTTTCACTTGCCTCAGGAAACTCATACAGGGTGTCACTGATTACCTCCAACTACCCTGGCCAATAGCCCCTTAGAGGGGCCCCTGGCGAATGTCTGCCCAAGTGGGCTCTCCTTGTGCCTGTTACTTTCTGTGACGTGCCATTCTCAGTCAGACACCCCTGATGGCTGGAGAGGTGCTCAGGACGTGTGAAAGTCAACCCTGGTGTCTGCAG
Source organism: Dinomys branickii (assembly GCA_004027595.1). Classification (NCBI taxonomy): domain Eukaryota; kingdom Metazoa; phylum Chordata; class Mammalia; order Rodentia; family Dinomyidae; genus Dinomys; species Dinomys branickii. The sequence continues at coordinate 83,403 of PVLD010006715.1, forward strand.
GCACCCCTCAGCCTCACCTGCCCTCTTTCTGTGCACTGACACCCTTCTGCTCTGGGTGACACATCCCATTGTCCTTGATGGGCAGGGACCTTTATTATACTCAAAAGTGGTTCTGAATTCTGCTGCAACTTGAGTCAGTCTGCTTCTACTCCTGAAAATCAATAATGTGCCTATTTCTTCTAGTCTTGGGATCCTTCTATTTCCCCATAATCTATACCACTGGGATCCAGTGAGGTGTATGTGCAGGAAAGTTCTAGGAACAAAATACTCAAACTTTCTCACATCTACTTTTGAACTAAAACTTTAAAAATGAGCTTTGTTAATATTTATGTGTGACTATGTGGACACCAATTGGTGGTAACGAGAGCACTAAATTAGTCTAGTGTAGCTCATTGTCTAGTAGGGGAGCCTGGTATATAAACAATGACTAATACTCAAAGCTCCTAGAAGCACAGAGGGATAGAGGAATTAACGTTTGCAAAATCAAAATAGCCCACAAAGTTCATGAGGTGGGATAAAATCATCTGGCTTTCCTTGCCCTTGACCCTGGCCTTGGATCTTCCACTCTGTGTGGAGAAGGGAGGTGGCTGGAGGTGGCCTGAGGTCAGTCCTGCTGGACAAGGGTCCAGTTACACGGAGAGCTGCTGTGGGCACATGACAGAGGCCAGCAGCCAGCTCGTGCAGACTCTTCCCTAGCAAAGTCACTTCATCTAATTTACTGACCAAGTCACCTATACCCTTTGCAGATGTAGAGTTTTAATGTTACTCCATAAAATTTTGTTCTCCTAGTGTTCTGCAGCCTTGAGAGAGCCCTAGAAAATTTGTCCAGGACCCATTTCAGCTCTGTAGATGTCAGACTTTGCTTGAATTTCTGCCTCTATAGTCCTGTCTTTCCAACACTCCTCCAAAAACATGGACAAAACCTCATCTTCAATTTCATACCAGCCCTACCTGGGGAGCACGTATGTTTGCACTTTCCTGGTTCCCTATCAAGGGAGCTCCTACCTGCTTTGTTCCTCATTTCCCTACCTATAAAGTAGGAGATAAAATAGTACTTGCTTTGGAGGGTTGTCACGAGGATCAAGTGACTCACCTGTTCAAATTTCTCAGAGTAGCCATAATCAATAATCAATAGTCGCAAGTTATAAACTAGCAATACTGCTGTTAGTGTGACTATTATTTATACTGACCTAATGCTGACATGCCTACTAAGTCTTCCATTTGGTGGATGGACTTCACCTGAAATAGATGCCTAGATAATCTTGAACCCCAACCCCTCAGACATGAAGACTTTCTACTCTTGTCTGTCACTCGTGTGCAATGTCTATTATAATACAAAGATTCTTTACAACACTTTTAGGAGTCATCACTTTCCCAGTAAGAACTAGTGTCCCAAAGGAGGAGGTTCTAAAAGTTGCCCATTGCTGACCTTCTGACACTTTCACTAGATTTTTGCAGATATTCAATTACACACAGTTCCATCATAATTTTTGTATTGTTTCTATCAGATATTTGAATCTTCTGGGTGTGGTGACCCGTGTCTGTAATCCTAGCACTTGGGAGGCCTGAGGTAGGAAGAGTGCTGTGAGTTCAAGGCCAGCCTGGTGGCTACAAAATAAATTCAAGCCAGCCTGAACTACATAGCAAAATGCTATCTAAAAAAAGCAAAAACAACAAAAAAAGATCTGAATCCTTGTTAAAAATCACAGATACATGGTCTATCTACAAAGGCATATATATATATTCGTATAGGTTTAAAGTTGGTTATGCCCAAGCGAAGTCTCCCAGGAGCATGCCACAGGGATTTATCCTCGGCTTTGTTTTGTTACAATATTTTAGCAGTAATTTGCTGAAGCCAGTGCATGATAGAATTAGGATCCAAAAAAGCCTTGACAGAGTCGAACAATTAGTCTTAATCCAACAAGGTGAAATTTAGCAGAAATAATAGTGGGGTCTTGGACTGTCATCCCCAAATAACCAACTGTACAAGAATAAGACGAGAAAAGCGTGACAAGAGAGGGTGACTTTTCAGCACAGGTGCAGATGAGTGGCATCAGGTTTGATGTGGATGCACAGGGTGAGGGGACCGTCAGCAATGTGAATTCACTTCTGCAGTGTAAGAGGTGTGTTATGGTTGATACATTGTGTCAACTTGGGGAGTCTAGAGGTTTGGCTGAGTGATTCAGCAGGAAGCCAGAGTGCTTACTTTGTATACATCCTGAGCCTGTGGGAGAGGAAGGCGTGGACATCTTGTGAGAGCTACCCGCCCCCTGGGTGGGGGTAGCCTGTTTACAATGTAAGGGAAGGAAAGAGGCTGCTTGCAGCCATTCTCCCCTTTTGCTCTTCTGGTTTTGCTGTGCTCTGCTGCCATGAACGTTTGCCCTTTACCATGTGCCACTCTGCCTCTGAAGACAGCCAAGTATGGACCGAAACTTCCACAAACTGTAAGCTAAATAAACCTTTCCTTTCTTCATTTTGGGTGTTGGGTATTTTGTCTCAGCAACAAGAGAAAAGTAACCAAGACAAGGTGCTACATCACAACAAGAGAATTATCCCCACTTGGTCCTTGCTATGTATACCAAAGGTCACTTGTGGATTTTGGTCTCCTGACCTTGAGATCCTGTACTAGTTAGGGTTCTTGGGAGAAATACGGTAAATTGAAAATATATGTACAATTACGCAAGGGGGTTTGGCAGGTAGGATTACAGAGTCAGAGGTGGAAGAGTGCACAAGGGCTGGCTGTGGGATCAGAGGTAGAAGAACACTCAGTGGCTGTCTCAGGGATCAGAGGTGCAAAAATCCACAGTGTACATTGGAGAGCCAGAGGTCCCAATAGCAGTTTAAGGTCAAAGGGCTGGAAGCTCACTGTAGAGTTACCCAGGTGAGTCGGTGCTTCAAGGCTGAAGAGTGCAGTGGAAGGTGGAAGAAACTGGAGACCGATGCCCAAAGGCAGTTGCTAAGACTGGAACTCTTCCAAATTGGGCACATTTCCTTCTCCTTTCCTTTTTTATTCATCCAGGCTACAAACCTACTGGTTGGTCCCACCCATATCCGGGGTAGGTATTCCCCCCTCGGTTTGTGACCTATGTGTCAGTTATCCACAGACTAACAGACTTAGTCCACAGACTAAGTAGTGGGTGGGTAGTTATCCACCCACTACTTTACTTATATACTAAGCAGTACTTGCTCAGGTCAAGTTGACATATCACAGATCCCTTAGAGCACACTTGGAGGAGAGAACCAGGGTCCTAAAAGGACTCCAAATTGTGTTCTGTAATAAATTATGGATAGATTAAGAATGCTTGCTTTAAGGAGATGGTGTAAAGACACAATAGTTGTCTTCAAGTACTTCAGGTTGCCTCTTTATATTTAAAGGATCATATGCTAAGGAAGAATTAAAGTGCTCCTGAGTGCTCCTCAAGAACGCATTTACTCTTCAGTAAAATAAATCGGACACACATGTGTAAATACTTCACTTCCCTGGTGTGAGAAACCAAAAGTGTAAACAAGAACCAAGATGTATAATGGATAATGTGGAATAGGAAGCAAATGTGCAAGTGGGAAGGAGAACTAGGGAAGGGGAAAGGGGAAAGGCAGAAAGGGAAAAGAAAGCAATGGTGAGAAAAGAAGGGAACAATGGGAAACTTTTGTAAATAAGAAGGGGAAGAGGGGTTGGAAAGAGGAGGAGAATGGGAAAAAAAGTACCCATGTGTAGGTGTAGGACTCTACACCTAGGGCCAGTTTCCGGCTCCAGCGGCTACCAGCATAAAGGTACAAATTCCCTATAATGGGTGTGGTCATTATGTATACCTAAAAGATACCAATAAACTTAATTTTAAAAAAAAGAGTTCATCAAGGGCTGATGGAAGCTGTGCCCAGGAAGACAGAGTTTGATGGAAAGTAAGGAATGGTCCTCTTGGTAATGCTTGGGGCAGTCAGTGGGTAGATGATGAAGATATCCATTCATTCATTCATTCATTCCTTTTGCAGCGCTAAGGATTGAATCTAAGGCCTTTACACTGAGCTATGTCCTCATTCCCTTTTTCTTTCTTTTTAATTTTTGCAATGGTGTCTCAGTAAGTTGCTAAGTTCCCTGAACTGGGTTTGAGTTTGCAATCTTCCTGGCTCAGCCTCCCAAAAGTGCTGGGATTATAGGTGCATATTACCACACTATACTCAACTAAGCCCAGCAGAATTTAATATCCTGATGTCTGTTTATGCTGAAATCTAAAGCAGCTATATTTTTGCCTAGAAGTGGCTGCAAAATCACATAGAAATGAGACTCAGATATTTTTTCTCCTCAAGATGAATTGGAGATCAGTTTGCAATGTCAGAATTCTAGGTAACTCTGCAGTTTCCTTAGCATGCTTCATGGGTGCAAACTGGCAGCCACACAGCACATTGCCACAGGACAGCATCCAAAGCCAGATGTCTCTGTTTTTCCAGAGAGGAAAAATTCCCTAGAGACTCCCAGCTCCTTTCTCATATCTTGATCACATGCCACAGCCCTTTGGAAGATTGTTATGTGGTTCTGCAGACATTGAAGCTGGCCATTTAACAGCATCTGAGAAGTATGGCCCTAGAGGACTTCATTAGTTGTAACTTCTGAAAATTGATACAATTGACACTTGAGTGTATGTCTGTGAATTTTAACGTGTGTGTTGGTTCATATACATGTACATGGTAGCACATTCAACCCAGGATATCTGGATCATGTCAAAGAATAGCCCCCACCTCTGGCTGTCCCTTTGTGTCCAAGTTTGCAAGAGCTATTCGGCTCCTTTTCTCTGGTGATGTCTTGGATTTGGTGTAAGAGTAATGTTACCCTCAAAAATTAGTTGAGAAGTATTTCTTCCCGTTATATTTTCTGGAAGAAATTGTGTAGACTTGGCATTATTTACCAATAAAGAAAAACAACATTTTTCAAATGTTTGGGAGATTTTTAGCATTGAATCCACCTGGGCCTCAAAATTCATTTTTTGGAAAATTTTAAGTTATGGTTACAATTTCTTGAATAGTACTCTTCAGGTTGTGTCTTTCATGTTTTGCTGAGTTTTGTTTATGTTAAGTGTTGTCCATTTTCTTCATCACTCTTGGTGGGAGTACAGATATTACTGTATCTGTTCATGCTGAAAACCCCATCACTGGTTCATTTTTTGTTTTATAGAGAAAAATAGGATGACAATAATTTATTATATTTACTCAGATGTTGACCAGACCTTATGTTCTAAGTTCCCTTCTGCTAGCATTTTCTTTCTCTCTCTCTGAAGAATATCATTTTTTAAAATCTTCTAAAGCAAGTCTCTGAGAATGAATTTCTGTGCCTTCCTTTTATCTGAAAATATCTTTATTTCACCTTCACTTTGGAGGGCTATTTTCACAGGATGTAGAATTCTTGGATTGACAGTTCTTTTCTGTTGGTATCTTAAAAATGTTGTTCCAATTCCTTCTGTCCTATTTTATGATGAGAAATCTGTAGTCATTGGAATAATTACTTCTCTGTTGGGAAAGGATCATTTTTCCTTGTCTGCTGTCCAGAATTTTTTCTTTTTTCTTTTTCAACACATTGGTCAAAATGTGTCTGAGTATGTACTTCTTTATATTTACCCTATTTGGGGTTCCCTGAACTTATTGAACAAGTTTATTTCTATAAACAAGTTTGGGAGCTTTCATTTATTCTTTAAATATTTTTCTTCCCTGTAGCCTTTCTTGTATGCTTTTGTGACACTAGAAATATGGACTTCAACCATATAAGTAAAAGAAAAAGGCAATGATTTCTATTCATCTATCTTTAAGGCGATTAACTTTTATCTTCTCCATTTTGTACTTGAACCTAACTGTAGAGTTAGGTTCAAAATGCTATTGCATTTTGTTCCAGTTCTGTGTGTGTTACTTCCATGTTTATGTCACTTGTTTTTTCATTGAGATTTTCTGTCTCTCTGTTCCTCCCAAGAGCATTTGCCTTCACTTGTTTCCATATTTCCATCATGGTTTTGCTCAAGTCTTTTTAAATTAATTCAAATACATGTGTCATTGACATCAAAATACAAATTGATTGTATTTGCCTATGCACCTTGGATTTTCCTGGCTCCTCCTATGTTGAATAATTTTGTGTAATAATCTGGCCTTTCAGAATATTGTGGTAGGAGACATGAGGACTTCCTCCCGTAGAGGACATTGATACTTTTGTTTAAGCAGGCAGTTGACTTGGCTGGTCTTAATCTGCATGGCCTGCCCAGCTAACTTTGGGTTGTGGTTCCAAAATCTGTTCCATGTTCAGACCCTTTGAAGCACACCTTATTCAGATCTGTACTGCCCGTGTGCCAACTGTTAGCCATGCTGGGCACTGTGTAACTGTCTATCTATTTTCTAGTTCTCAGAGCCCAATTCACACTATTTAGCCTCAGGCTTCTGCATGAACAATTTGTAGAGGAGCACAGGAACCCGTACAATATTATGGTATCACGTGAACAAACACTCCCATGTCTGAGTTCTCCCTGGTATTTTCTTGTTCCTTGGTACTCTTAGTCAGCATCAAAGACGCCAATGAAAGAGCGAGGCAAGAACTATATAAACAGAAGAGCCAGGGAGAGAGAAGACAGAGGAAGAGACAAGGGTCCCCTGGTCTGTTTCAAGGAAATGTCACCAGTTGGACTTCTCACTAGGGTCCACATCTTTGAGAGAGTCAGTACTAGGGATTGAACCCAAGGCCTTCACACTGAGGTACAACCTAGCTCTTACTTTCATTTTTTTTCTCTGAGACAGGTCTTTGCTAAGTCGCTAAGTTGCCCATGCTGGGCTCAAATTTGTGATCCTCCTGCCTCAACCTCTCAGAATGGTAGGATTACAGGTGTCACCATACCCAACCTAGGTTCCATCTCTTAAAGGTATATACTTCCTCCCAATACTGCCACCCTGAAGACCAAGTCTTTACATATGAGCCTTTTGGGGAACACTCAGTGAAAGCATAGTAGGCCCCTTTTTCCTCCCTATAGCCTGTTAGCTGAAGCTTTATCTGCATCACCATGTGCTTTTCCATGGCTGCCTCAGCTTCTCTGTGCAAGTGATGAGGGAACAGGAAGTGGTAGGAAGCATTGGGAGTTGGCATTTTCTGGAGACTTGTGGCTCTTGTGATCCAGGGAAGGTTCTTGTTTCCCTCAGAGCTGTAAAGCACCTGTGCATTACTATAAGTTGGAGCATGAAACAATGGAGAAGTGATGAACCATGTTTCCCCCACTCTCCCTCAACATCAGTTTACCTGTTCCCCACCCCTGACCAGAAGTAGAGACCTTCTGGAGTTCTCACCCATTTACTGTATTTCCCTGCAGCCCATGCCTGCTGGAGGTGTCACCCCATACTGCATCTAGCCTGGAGATTCTAGCAGGGAAATAACAGTACATTTTGCATTATGGTTTAAATGACCCCTGAAGTCTTGTGCGCACTGAAGGTGACTGGATCATGGGGTGCTATATTTAGTGGACTCTTCTCTTGTGAGCTCGGAGCTGAAAGTACCGTTAGGAGGCGGGGCCTGGCTGGAGGCGGTCACTAGGGGCGTGGCCTAGAGGAGGCGCTAGTTGTCCCTGGCTCCTCCCTCCCTCGGCTTCCTGGCCTCCATGGCGCGAGCAGCCGTCCTCTGCCAGGCCCTTCTGCTCTGTCATTTCTGCCTTGCAGCCAACTGACCATAGTCTGAATCATGAGCCACAATAAACCTTTCTTTCCTCCTTCAAGTTGCTCATTGCAGGTATTTTGTGCCAGCGAAACAAAAGTGACTAAGACACTGTGTCGGCTTGTTGGTCATCAAAGTTAGGTCTTTTTCTCCAGTCCACTTCTTCTATTTACTTCTCAGAATCTTCAGGTAGCTGCCCCACAACTCTGCACAGGTTTTATAACTGCGTTCGGTAGAGGAGATAGGGTGGAGAATTTCTCCATCTATCACCCCAGGACTTTTCTTCAGGCTAAGTGGTTAACTGAGTATTACATCATCAATAAGGTTGCTGTATCTGAGCTATGGAGAATTTCAACAGGGACTTTAAAACCCCAAGTGAATGCCACAAGTACTCTACAGTCGTAGGGACACCTGGGTCCAAAATTGACTGTAATTCAAATCCTGTGCATGTAGTAGGATTTCAAATATTAATTTATGGGCTTCTCCTCTCAGGAGGCTCTTGCCACAGCGGGAATCAGAATGGGAGTTCCCTAAAGACTAGGGATGTCAAGGTTGGGTTCATTCCACCCATATTTTTCTGGTATGTGTTACTGAAGATATCTCTCTTTCTAACATAGTCACCTAAACTTTGCATTTATCCATCATGCCCACACTTAGCTTTGTTAAATTAGAGGCAGGCAGAGTCAGGAGGAAGTAATCTCTGGGTTAAGGAGTCAAGGTCTTGTAAGAAATGAACAGAGACTCAAGTCCATAGATTAGGTGACATTCCTAAGAGTGATTTGTTCATTTTCCTTGAAAAAGACTTTTTAAAGAGACCACTTTAATGAAATAAATCTTTTGTGTACCCTAAGTTTTTTCGAACTGTTGAATCTTCTTCTAAAGTTTCAGTCTAAAAATACAAGTGAAATTGGTTATTCACAATGCAAGAAGCATAACATTTAGGTTTAAATCCAAATTTAAAACGTTGAGTCTTCAATGAAATGGAAACATGTCAAAATGATTACACTTCCCCCTGCTGACAGCTGTGTTTTAGGGCCAGACAGTTTTAGGAGTTGCTTATTTCCAACTTTTGGTTTTTTAAATGGAGAATGTCATAGCTTCTTTTGCATGTCACTGTCTCTTTGTGATGTATTTGCATTGGTATGAGATTCCAGACTCTGGACATGCTTTTTTGTAAGGAATTTGTGAAGTTGTTTTCCTCAACTTTTCAATTCAGAAATTACTTTCTTCCAACGTCCCTCACCCTTGACCTGTTGTGAAGGGACACCCAGGGGTGCCCTTGTAGGAGTCTAGCTTGTTTCAGCTTCTGGCAACCCCCACATGATATTTAGCCCTACTTTATACTGAAAAAGCTAATAATATCTGGAGGAGGGACCATTGAACTTATTATCACCCAGGGTTTCATTTGGATGAGACTTGTAACATATATACATAGTTAATGGGCTATGACTTTTTTACTATGGGATATAGTGGTGGGCCCCAGAAGAGCAATTTCCTATTCCATTCTAATTTTGCATGAAATGACCGGGATGGTGGTTATATAACACCCTATAGCATATGGGTTGATGCCAAGTAACATCTTATTTCTGTACAACTTGGAAAGCTGTGGTCCATGGCCCGTAGAAGTCATCAGGATTCAGCTGTATCCCTGCCTCAGCAGAACCATTACCCCTCAAGAATTACTTCATATGGATGTTAAAAGCATTAAAGAGAGAAATAGCTTGCTATTTTATTGCAAACATATTGTATGCCATTACAGAAATAATCAGGCCATCCAAAAATAGAGAAAAAAATTAGATGGAGAAAACCATGGCTTTCTGTAAGGTTTTACATGACCAATTTCTTATGAAGAGTTTTAATAACCTAGGAAATGCTCACAATAGAACGTCAAGTAAAAGGACAGGAAATGTGATTTTAATCTTTTTATATATTGGCCTAGAAGAAAATGGAACAAGCATCAGCAAATGGCAATTCTGGGTAGTGGGTTTTTAATTTCTTCTTTATGTTTTTACTTTTCACTGCTCACTACTAATACAAATCATGCTATGATGAGCAACAAAGTGCAGAGATATTTGTCCAAGTTTCTGATGACTTCTTAAGACTGCTCCAAAAAAAAATTACTGAATCAAAAAGAGCATTAGGAAGGACTTTTGATCTAAACAGCATAGCCAGGTTAGCATCCAGGAAGGTGATGCCGGTGCCTGTTTCCATCAGAGGGAGTGGAAGGCTCTGGGAATTGTGCACAGTCGGTCTTCTGGCTTAAAAAAAAAAAATCTCTGCATACTGGGGATGTGGAAAGTGCTAGCTCATTATTGCTTTAATTTGCATTTATTTTCATCTTACTGAAGTTAAACATTTTCCGCACTGTCCAGGTCCACATTTGTATTTTTCCTTTGTGAATTATCTGTTTGCATCCTTTTGTATGTGTCTCCTAGTGAAGCCCATTGTAGTTAAAGAACGTTGCCTCACTGCTGTATTAATTGCTTAGAATTTTCCTAATTTATTGCTAAATAGTTAATTTAATCTCTAATTTTTTAATATGCAGAGCATTGTAAAGCCTATGAGTTTTTCACTTTCCTGGATTCTTACAATTGATTTTAAGCTCAGAATTTTTTTTTCGGGCTGGGGATATAGCTCAGTGGAATAAGCGCTTGCCTAGCAAGCGCAGGGTCCTGAGTTCAATCCCCAGTACCGCAAAAAAAAAAAAAAAAGAATTTTTTTTTCACATTGTATCTACCTGTTCCTCTAATTTACATCTTTGATATTTTACACTTGATCTTAGTGAAAAGGCCGAGAAGTGATATATATCTTTAATATTTTAAAGTAAAATACAAAAGGAGGAGCAGCACTGATTTTTCTTCCCAAATTCTTAACCTGTCTGCAGCTATTTTTTCCGTTAAATTATTTCTGTTTATTATCTGTAATATCTAGGGTTTATCTATGAACGACCTTGTGTTATCTCATATCCGTTCATACATCAGTACTTTAGTGTCTTATGTAAAACATTTTATTGTTATTATAGCATCACTCTTAATTATTTTTCAAATTTTTGCCTGCTCATTCTTCCAGATGATGTAATGAATCATCGGGAAATTGTCCCAAAAAATTCCATGGGGTTTTTATTGGCATTGTATTAAACACAACAATTAATTTGGGAAGAATTAATATCTCTACAATAATTCTTCCAAGACACATGGCTGTATTGACTGTTTTTCTTTAAAGGCTTTCTAAATAGTTCTGTAAATTTGTATAGGTTTCTTCCTGTGAGTCCTGAAACTATTTTTTATGCCTACTCTGTGTCTCTTCTGTGCGATTATAAGTGAGACCTTTTTCTTTGTCTGAGAATCATTTTCTCTGTTATTTGCTAATCGCTACTAGTGAATCATTACTGGCTTTGCCTTTCCAATCCCGGACCCTGGAAAACTACAGCTCACATTTACGCACAGCCTCCGGCTTGGCCCGCGCAAGTCAGGCCCAGTCACTCCTGTCATGAGTAGTGTCTCTCTTCTGTTTGTTCTCTGATCCTTCTTTAGAACCTAGATTGCAGGGATCTAGGTTCTGTCTCCTCGCTTTGCCTCCCTAGTCCTCAAATCTGCACATTTGTTCTGGGTGGCATCTCCGAGCACCTGGCTTAGTTCAAGCATTGACCAGATTCTGTGTGGACGTGGTTGTGAAGTTGCATGTCTGAAAATCATACTGTTTTCTCCCTGAGAGTCTTGGGTGTACTTTATTAGGGGAGGGAGTCTGCCGGCATGTATTGTTTTTTCTGTCTTTTTAATTAATGCGTGTTTGCAATATATAATGAATACATTGGTTGTACGGAGTTGGTACATGTCCATATAGCTTCTTAGTTCTTTTAATTTTCTCTTTCCTTCCCTTCTTCCCTTCTCCCTCCATCCCTCCATTCCCTTTTCATCTGGAAAATGTCAGGCTCCCTGTTTTCTATTGCCTATCTTCAGAATGTTAAATGTAGATGTTTTATTTAAACTCTAAATAATTTGAGTGTACACTAATTGCATTCGTTGAAAACGCATATATTCCTTTCCTTTGTCTTTTTTCTTTTGTTCGCATCAATTTTTTACCAAGGTTGTCTCTTTCAGCTTTTTTTTTTTTTTCCCTGTCTTGGGTTGTTCATCCTTCTTGCTAAGCGAGGCCTCAAGGGCAAAGGCAAACAACAGGCCGAGAACGCGTGTAGTGTCCTTGCTGGGTCTGACCTGGAGCAAGGGAGTATCCTTGCTTCGTGAGGAGGGCTTTCCCTCTCCTTTGGTGGGGTCCCCGCCAGGAGCAGGGACTCTGTGATGTGAGGCTCCCCACTCCACACCCGCCAGGGCATGTCTGAGGGAACAGAGGCAGCCCCCTTTCTGCCAGCCCTGGGCGAGCGCAACCCTGTGTTCCTTCCCTGTGGGACCCCGTAGGAGACCTGGCTTGTGGCTATCTGGGGAGGAGTTAGAACCGCTGCTGTGCTCTTCTGTTAAATTTCCTAAATGGTTCTTGCGGCCACACAAGAAAACTATTGCTTTTCTTAAATGTGAGCCACGTAGCTACCTAGCCAGACTTTCTAAATTCCCTAGTGTTGTAATGGAGTCATTTCTTTTTTCTGGAGAGACAAATCACATTGTCCTCTGAATAGTGATAATCACCCTTTCTCCATCTCTCCTGTGGTATTTTGTGCTTACATTCCAAGTCATAACCCTGAGAACAACAATGAATAAAAACAAAAGCAGGTATCCTTGGGAGGCCGCTTATTTCATTGGGAGTTCCTCCCGTGGGTGAAGATATAAGTGGCTGCCTTGGTGCAGTGCACTCTATTAAGGAAGGATTATTCCCTTCCTAATTTTAAAAAGTCTTAAATGAATCCTATATTATACCCAGAGCCTTTGCAACAGCCTTCGAGATAACCACAGTTTTCATTGTGTCTATTAGTTTGATTTATTATACCAGTTGATTTGTTTCTACCATTAAACTGGACTGAAGTCCTGGAATAATCTGTACTTAGCCTTGTTTTTAGTACATTTTAAATTAGATTTTATGGCTATAGCTTGAAGCTTAGAATTTTTGCATATGAACTGTTTTTCTTTGTGTATTTTGGTATCAGTCACAGTGACTTTTACTTCATTTTGGAGCAGTTACTGTAATATGGTTAGTGTTTATTTCTTAACAATGTGCAAAACTCATCCAGTTTTTCCTAACTTAGGACATTTTTCAGGAATTTCTAAAAATTGCTTTTCAGTACTTACTCTTTTACTTTCTGCCTTTTCTTAAATCAATACTAATAAATTATTCTTTTTTTATTTTATGGAAAGAATAAAAGGAAATTTCAAAAGTACTACTTCTACAAACATCTAAAAGATATTAGCTTTCAGTTATACAAACCATTTCATAATTTTGTCTCCACTATATTTTTTGCTACATAGATTATCATGGTTTTAGCTTTATTTTGAATTTAATTTGAATGTTTCTGGATTAGATTTTCCTGTCTCTATAAATTTCATAGTTTTTTCAAGGAATTCTCTTTCCTATACAATGATTACACTATTTGTATATTTCCTAATTAACTGATTTTTCATTTACCTTACTAGATTATTACCTCTATTACCTTATTTATAACTTTTCTAAATTTTTCTTTGAGTGTTTTCTTTCCCTTTTCTCAGTCTTTTAAAACAATGAAATTCTTCTTAGTGCTTTTTGAATTTACCCATAAGGTTACCTTCGATTAATCTCTACATATTTGAGATATGTAATGTTCTCGTTATCACTTTCCTTAAAATTGGTTCTTCATTGGTGAGAATTTGTATTTTTCACTGATCAAGAGCACATTTTCAGTTTCAAGGTGACTTAGGAATCTCTGCTTAAATGTTTACTATCAAACCCTGCTTTCTTTGGGTTTCAGTAGGCAAATGATCCACTCAGTCCATCTGATGCCTTAGTTACAGTTTTGTGATTTAGCATTTAATCCTATATTCCTGTAAGTTGCATGAATGCTTTGAGTTGTAGTCTTTCCATAGCACTTCGTGTAAGGGTAATAATTTAATTACTGCAGTTGTATTGTTTAAATTATTGTCTGCAGAGACAACATGGCCTGATGGACAGAAATGTTTTAAATACAGAAACTGTGTTTTGTTATAATTAGTGGTGCAATATAGTAGGGGTCACCTAGTAACTGGGCCTCCTTGATATGTAAAAGAAGGGTATCAATATCTACTTTTTATTGTGGTTGTGAAGAAGAATACCTTAACTACTGTGCTGAGCCTGCAGTTCATCATTTTTGACTACTCGGCCTCCTACTAACTGGTCATATACCAAATTTTACCTTTCTTAGCCTGGGGAAAATGTGCCTTGTATCGGTCTCACCTTGGAGACCACTATCCAAGATACTAGCAGATTCTCCTACCTTTTGCCTCTGTAGCATTTCCCCTTTTATAACAGACACACATTCTGGAGTCCTTGGTTGTCCCTCAAGAGGACAGTGCTGTTGTCTTCCCTCTTCACTGCAATATCCCCAGGCTCTAGCACAATGGCAGCCACATAATGGGGTTGGGTAAGTATTTGTTGACTTGAATTAGAACTTGCAGTTTTCTGCCAATAGATCTCAAAGAGACTTTGACTTTGCTGCTGCATTGTTGGTGTCCTTGCCTTGTTTCCTCACTGAAGGCAGGTCCTTTTTTGATTCTCTCTGGTCTCAGCCTCTTGTTTCTTCACCTCAACCTCAGCAGGGGTTTCTTCCCGAGCAGCATATGGGTGCACCGAACTGGTGTTTCTTAAATTTTCTTGCCTCCCAATAGTCAAGTTAATGACTTTCTTCTCTTTTATTTATTTATTTATTTATTTATTTATTTTTTTTTTATTTTAGAAACATAAAAGTACAAAAACATATTGACAAACAGACACCAATTATCATAGAAAATAGTACAATCACAACTAATCTATAGACAAGGTGATATGGTCTCAACAGTAGTTGTTGTTTTATCCATTGATATCTTCGAATTGTAGATGTATGGACCCATATACAGACATGCAAAT
>PVLD010006716.1:0-76427 GCA_004027595.1 Dinomys branickii
GGGGGGGCGGGAGGGCCCGAGGCGGCCGCGCTCCCACTGCGCCTGGACCGATCCCCGCTTCTTCCCCGCGGGGATCGTCCCCGGCTCCCAGCGTCTGGGACTTTCCCACGTCTCGCCCCAGCAGCCTGGTCCGCCCTACCACATCTCCCCCGGCATCTCAGAGAAATACGCCCAGTTTAAACTTCCCAGCCGAGGTTCCTGCATTCACGCTCACCAAGTCTGTCTCGAGCTGGTGGTGTTTATTAAGGAGGTTCGCTCCCTTGCTGCTCACTGGGTCGCCATCTTCCCCGGATCTCCTCAATTTCTTTAAAAAAGTAGTATTATTGGAGCTGTTAAAATGTAAAGTACTTCTTAAATCTTAGAATAGGTGGAACGATAAAGGAGGTGATGATTGCTGTATTATAAATCTTTGATATCAAACATTAGCCTCTGTAAAATTGAAGCAGATATTTCAATACACTGGGAGCAGAAATGGTAGTTTGTGGTTTAAAAGACATCTTTATTCAGAGAATATTTAATCTAATTGACAAAAAGAAATGTAATTTATGAAAATCATTTCTTTGGAGAAATAATTAGCTCAGTAAATGTTAATTAGTATCAGAGGGTCAAATGAGCCAATCACATATAAGTTGTCAAATCCTGCAAGAATTTGTGGCAGTGGGCACAGCCCTGGGAAGGGCCCAGCTGGGACAGGATGTAGGGGAACCTGCACCACAGCCCTGGGTGCTCGGTGACCTTACACAGCTCACACATTTACTGCATGCTGTAGGGCTCACTGACCATTTGCATCTCCTCCATCAATAAAGGTACTTTCTGAAGGTGAGCCTTTAGTATGTCCAAGTCCAGGCAGGAAGAGTAAGGCCTTAAGTCCTACACTCAGTTTAAGGCTTGAATTTGTTCACTGAACTCAATATCAGGAACACTGTGAAGTACCAGTGAGGATGTATTGCACTGACGACTTTACTATATTTTGCTTTTCTGAATCCATTGTTCCCAGTTGATATAGGTGAACCAGCTAGGATTTCAAAAAACGTTATGCAAATAAATGATCAGAAATTATTTTGATATATTCATATATTTGGAATAATACTCTTCTGTAATACAGGATGTCTGCAATCTCTGGGCAGTAGGTACGTATCTAGTGTATTGCTTGCTTCAATATATGCTGTAGGTACATAATCATATTTGCATTTGTAATTAGTTGAAAAATATCAGAGGACAATAATGTTTTGTGACATGGGAAAATTTTACAGACTTCCATTTCCATGTCCTTCAATAAAATTTTACTTTCATACAGCCAGATTCATTGTTTATGTATCATGTATGGCTTTTTTCAGTCTAGAAGTAGATTTGGCTAGTTGTGTCAGAGGCTATATAAACCAAAAAGCCTTAAATAGACTCTCTGGTTATTTGTAGAGAGCCACGCCAAATTTTGTATTAAACTGAACCAAGACCCTCAATTCTGCATAATCGGTTTGAGTTTTATTTAACTGATATTCTAGAATACAACTTATATATCCAATGAGATAAGATATGTGCAAGATAATATAAACAAGAAAACTCAAGAGTAATAATCGACCTTGGTTATCAGTTTGACTGGATTGAGAGACTTAAAACTTGACAAAAGCGCATGTCTGGGAGTTTCCTAAGATGAGTGGCATGTGGGTCCATGAACGAAGTGGGAAAGACCTGCCATATATGCTGGTGGCACTATCTATTAGGCGAGGGTCCCAGGTCAAACAAAAGCACATGAATGAGGAAGCTTCCCTACATGTGCGCAAGTTCAGTTCTTGAGCCAGTACATTCACCTGCTGCTGTGCTGCACATGGACATCTACCTCATGTTCATCAGCCTCTGAACCGGACTTGCACTAGCAATGCTCCAGGAGGGTCCAAGTCTGCAGCCTTGAATTGCACCCTGAGTCCTTCTTCTTCACAGAATTTGAGCCTCTTGGATCAAAAAGGTGATGGTTTCCTTGGCTCACCATCTGGTAAACATTCGTTACAAACTGTTCGGCCTCTGACTGTGCAATTCAATCTGTAAATTTCCTTCCATCATTACATGTATATGTATTCTGTTTGTTCTCTTCTTCTGGAGAGCACTAATACACTAAAATGTAGA
Source organism: Dinomys branickii (assembly GCA_004027595.1). Taxonomy (NCBI): domain Eukaryota; kingdom Metazoa; phylum Chordata; class Mammalia; order Rodentia; family Dinomyidae; genus Dinomys; species Dinomys branickii. Next base: position 2,122 of record PVLD010006716.1, read on the forward strand.
TTTTTTCGAAAGTTTGTCACATTGCATAATATATGTTACTTGGAATCAAGATAATTTCAGCCACAATCCAGCTGTCTGTGTTTGTATAAATACATTATTAATTATACGACACAAATTTTATAATTAAAATGATTATTTGAACCATATGAGTGGATCCCCATGTGGTCAGCCAAACTAGTATAAGAAATAGAGATTAATATTTCAAAATAAAATTTTAATTTAAATTGATAAAGTCATTTCCTTTCTGAGACTTTTTGTTTTGTACTGGGAATCGAACTCAGGACCTTGCACTTGCCAGGCAGGTGCTTGTGGCCACTGAGCTGTATCCTTATTCTGGGAGACTGTTGTTTCTAACTGTAATGTTAGTATAGCTTTCATGTTTATGAGAACTTCTTGACAATAGTTGATATTTGGGTTTGTGGTTATTTTTAATATTCCAAACAAAATTTGAAAACGTGTAAAACAATATATGAACACATAAGAAATATACATGGCTGTAAGGAAATCAACATATATAAAGACATATAATACCTGTGCATAGACTAAAGCTGAGTATCAATAAAACGGGTAGATCACATATATCACATTCATTTACAAAATATATCTGTGTTTTATATAATGTGTAACCAAATAATGGTCATAATATGCATTTTTCCAAAAAAAATAACCACTATGGAGCATTAAAGGACGTTTAAATAACTAATAAAAATTGTCTATTCATTAGTAAAATGATTAGTTAGTTGCTATGTCTTGAAAAGTACTAATTTGTGGCATCTGAGTAGAATAATCTCTCTCTTTTCTTTACCTAAAGAAAATATTTTATCAAGGTTTAGAATTCATTGTGATTCATAGCCTCTGTGTCTCCAGAAAAATTTTGAGTGTACTCTTCTCTAACACAAACATGCAGTGGATTGATTTGCCATATTATATGTCAGAATAAATGGCCAGCTCTTCCAAGAAAATAGAGCAATTCCCATCACAGCCCTACGCTCAACGTTTTATCTTCACAGGCTACTCAAAGAATGTGACTTTGGAATTACATCTACTCTTCTCTGACAGTATGTGCCCAATTACTTAAATATCTAACTTGTAGCTATTGATCTCTATTGAATTTTCTTTGTCCTCCAAAGCCTCTGAGGAATTCTGTGCGAATAGACAACTGTATTTTACTGAATGGTTAAAAAAAAAGAATCAGGGTACCGTGTGGACGAGAGTGATTCTGACATGCCCTATCCATTGTACCTTACACAACCTCGTCAATTGGTTTATTGCATGGTCACTATCTTATCTTTTATAACCCTCTATGTGAATTTTATTTTAGTGCTGGTCATTACTGGTACATAAAATGAAATGAATTATACACATTATACAAGTCTTTAAAGAGTCTATAAATTGTTAAAAATATAAAAACTAAAAGAACTTCTTTTCTACCAGCTATAATTTATTGATTTAAAAGAGAGAGAAAACTAAAAATGATACAGAATTTCAAAACAAGATGGAAGGAAATGTACAATGGTTGTTATATTGCATACTGTTATCTTCAAAGTAGTTGTTCAGCTTATCAGATATAGGCGTGCAAACGTGATCAAACAATATAAGCACTAACTGTTCCTTTCAATGAGCTCACAGAAATTAGTAATACAATTGTCTTAGCTATCTTGTGTGTATACACATATATTTTTTAAATCTTCCCTTCCCTCTTTTCTCCTTTCCCCCATTCCAGTTGCTCTTTCCTTTTGAGCAGTTTCTTTTCCCTTTCAGAATATCTGTGGTACCTTTTGGATCTTATTTACTCTTTCAGTTTCTTATACTAAAGAGACCATATGATGCTTCCATATGAGTCTGATTTATTTCACCTATGAGTATGGTCTCTAGTTGCATCCAATTATATAAAATACTCAAGTTTATCTTTCTTTATAGCTGGGTAGTACTCTATTGTATAAAAATCCCACATCTTTTTATCCATTCTTTGGTTGATGGGCATTTGGGCTGCTTCCAAGATTTAGCTACTGAAAATTGTGCTGCTATAAACATGGATGCACATATACTGTTGTGGTATGATGTTTTTAATTCTTCTGAAAAAATACACAGGAAGGGAATAGCTGGGTCAAATGGAATGCCATCTATAGTTTAGAAAGATCTACAGTGTCCTCCAAAGGTCTCACATATTCCAAGGTGAGCTTTTCAGAACATGTTTGGATTACAGGGATGCTATACTCATCATTTTGTTGATCTGTCCACGAGTTTATGGCTAAATGCGATGCTGAGAGATGGGGTCTGGTTGGTAACAGTGTGCCATTAGTGGTGTGACTTGGAAGGGTATACCTGCATACCTGACTCCTCCCTCTGCTCCTTGCTTGCTGGCTCCTGTGAAGTGAGAAATTTTCATCTACAGTGCTCTTCTACCCTGCTGTTTCTGCCTTGGTGTCAGCTGACCATGGACTGAACCTTCTGAAACTCAAAGCCAAAGTAAACCTCTCCCTTTTTAAATTGTTGGTGTCAGGGATTGTATCTCAGCAACAAGAAAGCTAACATATTGCTGTAGGTATTAGGAATAGTGAAGGGTTAGAAATACTATAATAGCTGACTGAAATAGAACTGAGTCTTTAAAAATAACAAATTATGGGGAAAACAAAATAAAAAAGGAAGAGTCGATATCTGATATTTACAAATACACGAGTACAAAAACTTTCCTAAGCAAGTACACCTAGTTCCAAAATGATATAAGACATTTTAAATTAAATTATTAAAAGAGATTTCATTACATTTCTCAGGAAAAGAAGAGTTAATTTATAACTAATAGGATTATCTCCATAGACTAAATTCAAATTTTACGATATTTTTAATATTATTCATTTTCTTGGATGAAGTTACTAGTGCAGCAAAGCTTTGCTGGGGAAATGTGATTACAAGTAATCTGGGAAAAGCAGAGACAATATACTGGGTACTCTGTGTGATTTTTTTTATTTTTATTTTTATTTTTTTTACTCTGTGTGATTAATTGTAGTCATATGCTTATCAACAAAAATCTCTTCTCTGGCATATGAAATTTCAACCTATATAAACAAAAGTAATACTTCAATAAGAGGATATAAACACAGGGTGTAGAACAGAATGAACTCTTTTAAATGAAGCCATGGCCAGTATAGGCAGTATATGTCAGATTTTGAAAGGTTGCGTCCCTGTGGTCCATCGTTATCTTAGGGAAAGCTGTCACAGAACAGTGACGATGGTGCTCCTTCCTGATTCTTCCTTGAGCTGAGCTGTATTTCCTCCTGTAGAAGAATTGCTCTCGATCTTATTGCTGTAATGGTTTGACAAAGGCCGGATTCATTCATAAGAGGGACTTTTGGAGGGCAATTGAATCGGGGGTGATATAGTTGACTACCTGTTAAAAGGCAGGGCTTGGCCTTGAGTTGGAAGTGGGCATAACCTGTGAGGGTTTATCTTCCTCCTCCCCTCATCCTCTTACTTTCTGCTCCCTAGACACCATGAATGTGAGCAGCTCTCCTTGCTCAGACCTTCTGGCAGCCCGCTTCCACCTTGCAGCCTGCCAGTAAGCGTTGAAACCACGACCCAAAGTACACATCTTCTATGTTAAGTTGTAGGCATCAAGGTCCTGTCTCAGTGGTGAGGAACATGACTAAGGCAAGTGTCCATCCTGTACATGATTGTAGCCACTTCGTTTTACACCAAAAGAGCAAGATATATCTTGAAAGTGATTTATAGTTACTCAAAGATAATTTAAACAACAAAAAATTTTAGGAAAATAGGAGGATGCTGTAATGAGCTTAACTTTAGATTCAAGAAAGTAACTGAGTGTGGTGGTGTACATCTTTTGTTCCAGATACTTGGGAGGCAGAAATGGGAGGCTGTTAAGCTGGACATCAGCCAGGGCTCATAGTGAGGTTCCATTTTTAAATGATGAAGTAAGAATCGAGAAACAATGAAAGCTGTCACTGTGTTAGTGGTTGCTATTCGTTGCCACAATAGGATCAGGCAACTCTCTGTGAGACTTAGGGATCTGGAGGGCCAGTAACTACACTATTCTTGTCTCTAGAAAGCTAAAGGATGAAGAGACATCAGTGGGGAATGATGTCACTGTGTCTTTGCATGATTGAATTGGCAGAGTCACAGATTTTACAATTGCATGAGAAATCACAAGAGATGACCTAAAGGATTTATTAAAATACCAATTTGACTACTGAGATAATTTTCTTTAAATTCCTTCAAGTAATAAAATATTTTCCCACTTTCTACCTTGACATATTATCTTAGTTATTTTTCTTGCTGAGACAAAATACTTGACACCCAAAATTAAAGAAGGAAATGTTTATTTAGCTTCAGTGTGTAGAGCTTTCTGTTCATAATTGTCTGGCCCCAAGGTGTGGCAGAGGGGCATCACAGAGGACAAACAGTCTGTGGTAGGCAGAAAGTAACAAAAGCAACAGAGGACAAGCACAGCTCTTACCTCTTACTCAGGCTATTTGCTGCGGGTAGCATTCACACCTTAATCCAAGTGCCCTGGGAACCTAGTTATCCCAGCATGGCACCAGGAATTGATCCCAGTGTCACACACTTTAGATGCAGCCACCTCTGAAAAAGTCCCACCCATGACTGCATGAGGCTTTAGGGGGACAGCAAGACACAAGCCATAACAGGTATGTTTTAAAAAGTGGCCTCTTTAGATCTCTTTCCAAGACCCAATAAGTGTAGATGTATCACATCTAAATGGTCACTGAGGTTGTTTCTGTTCTCCTGGAATTTGAAACCATGAATACACTTTATTTTTTGGATATAATTTATTTTATAAACTATTCTACTCACGATACTGTCACTTTCTGTACCTTTGCAGCTAGAATTCTCACCACATTTCTCTCACAGCAAGGACTACTTACAATCATAGTTCCTCCGGAAATGCTTCACTAAACCAGTAATTTCAGCAGAGGGGATAATAGGGCCATAAGACTGACCTGCTGGAAAGATCTGACTCTATTTTTCTTTGCCCCCCTTTGGTTTCTTATGACCATGCTCATTCTGTGCTAGGAAAGCCCTGTCCCCATGCCCTGCTGAGTAGACTCCCATCCTGGAAAACTTGACGCAGTTACCATATTCATGGCATACTTCCTCTGACGTCCAGTGAACTGGAGTTTGCTTCTGCTCTTGTAGTGCCTCTTAATTACCTGAGTCTTCTAAAATATTTGCTTATTTGCTATTAGTAATAGATTGAACTATTTCAGAGTAGGAACCAGAGTTTGTAAACATTTCCAAATTTTTCTACTGTATAATACCCAAAAGAACATAGTTAATTAATGAATGTTGGTTAGATGAATAAAGCAATGAATGAACACACATAAACATAACATTTGCTCATATCCCCTAGCATTGCAAAGAAGAAATTGTGCCAAGCCATGCCCAAAGCAGCATGACCCTGGAGGCATAGATGCTAGTGACTCCTCCATTAAAGTGTCCATGTCACCTGAGATAAATCTAATCCTGAAGGGCATGGTAGGTGTCAAGTGATAAATGAGAAAGCACATCTCTAAATGCTGACATTGGAGGGTATGTTTAGTGGTACTACACAGGGAAGAGAAATCATCTATAGCTCTATATAACGAAGGCATCTATTTTCAGTTCAAACACCAACAAGAAAGCGGATTTTATCTCAAAAAGCAATAAATGTGATGCTTTTGTTGCAAAAAGTGGCTGGCAGGATGCAAAACACTGAGGCAGAAAACAGTTACTAAGTCAAAGAACAAAGCCTTCAACTGCAGAAAGCAGATAGAATGCTTTCAGGGAAACACAGGCAGAGGCCAAAGATGTGACAATTATGAACTCATAGACTAATGACAGTCTTTTAGAAACACATTTAAAGGACAAAGACTGATTACCACAAGTGAATCTGAACGGCATTCAAAAGAAAAAAAGATCAGAAAGGGTTTTTTTAAGATTGAGCAGAAAATGTAAATTATTAAGCTACCCAAAAGGAAGGAAAACAGCGGATTTAGCCACTCTAAATCAATGGCTCAGCAGGCAGGACTGCTTACTGATGTAGTGAAAATGATTCCAAGATTTATCTTAGGAGAAATACAAGAGAATTTTAGAAAAAAATAATCTGTGTGTAAATGGATAGCAATACATTTATGTTACTTCAAATGAGTAATAGCAACACACTAAAAAACCAACACAATAGACTTGGTTCAGTATTCATATAATTTTAACATATGAAAAGAGTGAATTTCAATAAATCATGTAGTTTTAATTGGGTGGAGACAGAGAAAATTTGTTTTGTTCCACTCTATTGGGAGTACATCAACAAATTCTTCAGAGTAAAAGTCTTGAGTTCAACGAGAATTTTAACTGTGAAGCAGTTACCACTTCCCTCACTTGATCCTCCTCTGCACTTCAGTCATTCTCGCACTTTCTGAAGCAGTTCTGGAGTCCTCTTTCGTGACTGCCTTTAGTCATGTCACCACAGCTGCCCTGATGTCCTGAAGGGATTCAAAACACTTTCCTGATTATTTAGACTCTAGGGAAAAGCCAGTGGTCTTATGTGGTCCCAGATCTGACACATAAGGTGGGTGAGGACACTGATATTTTTAAGAGCCCAATTTTCTTTTGGATGGCACCAATTGGTACAGGAAAACAAAACTCCCAACCTGAATGATATCAAATGAGTTTTTGTTCTCTAAAACCAAAGAATGAATTTTAGGAACAACAGAGATTAAGAGCAGAATATATTTATTGAGAGAAAGAAAGCTTCTGTCCAAGAGAGGGACAGAAGGAGGGCCCGAGTGGGTTACTCCCCCACTGTCTTTTCTAGGGACTTTTATAGAGAACAACCATGAGGTGAGGCAGGTCCAAGGTAGGGGAAATGGACAAAACTATGGTCAGCCAATAAGACTGCAAGGATAATTGTCCAGGTAAGACTGAGTGGACTGGGATCAAATGGGGAAGCGAGTCATGTAGCAAGCGGGCATGGATACAGATCAGGGGCTTTTCCTTTTGGGGTCGGGCTAGTGACTCTTCCTGGCTTTTTAGAAGGTGGTTATTACTTATTTAGAATATCAATCCCTGACATTTACACCTAGGGAGGTAAGTGGGTGCATTTGTTTAGCCCCTTTTGTTTTAAGGTCTGGTCCACACATATCTTTTATATTGGCTCCTTCTAGGGCCTGGCCCTGTCTGACTGCCTGTAATATTTCTGTCTAACTCAGCTGCCTATAACACAAGCAGCTAAATTCAACTTATTTTGGTCACATCTTATAAAGATACTTGGAAATGAGGATTTCTACAACTGCTTCAGAAAATGGCCACGGCAACTGAGTAAAGTGTGCATGAAGTTAGAGTATTTTCATAGGGATTCATGACAATATGTGCTTTAACTCTAATAAATATTTATTCAAACATTCACCATGGATTTTGATCACCCCTTGCATCTGGGTATCATGTACTGTCCAGTTTGACATATAACATCAACCGTTACAATAACCATGCTCCTCCCTCTCTCTCCCCCTACACTTAACCTGCTTCACAGTTCCTCCACGGTTCCTAGTCTGTGGGCTTTTTTTGCAATCCACCGGTCCTCAATCCTCTTTTGCTCTTGCTACAGATGGGACAATGAAATGGGTTGTCACACATCATTGAGAGCCGTGAAAATAACACCTTGTACTGCCTAGTGTGCCCGGCCCACCTGTGCATTACAGAATCCTGCTTTCACCTCTCAGAAGGCTGGAAATTGACCAAATGGTATTGTATAAGATTATTGCTGGTTTCTAATTGAAAAACAGAGCTTCTTATTAGTTTTAGAGCATCTAAACTTTGTTGAATAATTATGATTTGTTTCACATAAAAAATATTTAAAAATCTTCCTAAGGAGTAGAACACACTTCGCTGATTATTAGTTAGTAAGTAAAGAGATGATCCAAAGTGACAAACTTACACCATGCTTCCACACAATCATTTCCCTCCATGCCTGAGACATGGATTATTAGAATGTCTTACAAAGAAATAACAAGAGTTTCACAAATATCTTGATGCATTAAGTGCAGTAAAAAAAGCTGCTACGAGAGAAAAAAGACATGTTTCTTACTAGTTTAATTTGCCATCATATAATAAGTGCCTAAAACTTGCAGGTTTATGTTAGTTACTTTTAAGTTTTATGAGTTTACCAGTATTTCTATTTCAAAGATGTGCACATAGAACTTTGAAGAGGTTGAGGGCCTAGTTTGATAAAATAGGTGTTGTGCAGGTTGAGCCACCCTGTGAGACACGCTGTGGCTTTTCCTTCATGATGTGTTTTCTCTCCAACTCTATGGATCCTGAAATTACACTCTGAAATTTTACTTACTGTATTCTCATGCCTTCAGTTTCTTCAGAAAGAGTTTGAAACCGTTCTTGGATTTTTATGCATTTGCTTTATTTCTTAAAACCCATTAAAATTTTGAAATTCTCTTTTTATTATGTCACTATTTAATGAAGTCCTAGGATTTTTTTTTATGTGTGTCTGTTAGGTGGCTTTCTGTTACCATAATAAATATATGAGGTCATCAATTTATAAAGAGAAAAGGGTTGTCTTAGTTCTCAGTTTGAGCACTTTCAGTCCATTAGTGGAGCCCCATGCTGTCACATGGTCAGGTGCCACATCGCTTAGGAGCACACAGAATGGCAAAACCACATAACGTGCAGAGGAAGCAAGCAAAAGAAAGGGGACAGTGCCAGGCCCCACTGTGCTCTAGAGACAGAGCCACAGTGATTGAACACCCCTGCCTGCACCAGGCTCCAACCCCTAAGTTCCATCACTTCCTGATAGTACCACTCTGATGACCAAGCCACTCCACAGGGACTTGGGAGATACTCGATAAGCTGATAAACTCTGATCAGTTTTAAATCACACAGAAAGAAGGAACTTACACTTTTTGCCATACCAAGCTGACTACTCTGAAACTTTTTGGTGATAACAAAAAGCTTCTAGCGTAGTACAATGTTCTTTAGTCCATCCCTTATACACTACTGTCAGAATCACTACTGAGTGGGAAATGTCTAGTTTTTATCCAAGTATTGTTAGCTTATAAATATTCTTGTTTTGAATTTGCATAGCCAGAGGCATTTCTACTGAATGAAGTATCAAAGAAATAATCTTGGGATTTTGCAATGTGTCTGTGTGTACGCGTGTGCATGTGTGTGTGTATGTGTGTATAAAATTCTGTTAATTTCACTCTAATGTAGACTATGGCTTCTGATAAACATTGAGTTCAGACTAGATATGGAGATCAGATGGAGCATAATGTATTAAATCAGGGTAAGTAGCTACCAAGTAAATATATGGAACTTCTAAAGTGATTTCCTGGAGTGAACAGACCGGGAGTTGGAATCTGAGTAGTTTTTACAGACAGTGGAAGACACATGTCAAAGGCAAGAGGGAGGAAATTTGGTATATCATTTCTTCCATAATTCTCAAACTGTGAGTGCTTGAATTGTGATCATCTACACTATTATTTTTGAAAAATAGGGCAGATCAGAAGGATTACCTGGTTCCAACGTAGCCTGATTTATGTCTTTCCCATCCATGTGTACCTTCCTCACTCCCTCGTTCCTCATTTATTCTTCTGTTCAATTCTAACAGTTTTGCTACAACTAATCAGGTCTTAGAGCTAATGCCTTGCTAGTAGCTAAATCATTTCATCACCTCTTAGTTTCTTTGCTTTCACAAAATGCTTACCAGGCTTGACCATCTGATTTCTTCCAATTGGTAAACAAGTGTTTACATTCCATTATTTAGCTCATTGCTACTTCCTTTCTCTGCCTTCCCTGTCTAAGGAACATCTTCAGCTCCTTGCACAATCAGAGAGGAGAACTTTCTTTTCTGTCTACAAAACTTTCCCACATAGCTATTACTCACCACATTGAACAATGGTTGTTTAGCTACCAATCTCCTACACCAGACTTTGACTTCTTTAAAACAGAATTACGGTACCAAAGTGCCAAGCACAGAATTCAAGTTGAAACTCACTATTAATTGAATTGAATGCAAATTAGTGCTGAAATTTAATATAATATTTTGCCATGAAGATTCTGGTTATCACTGATGGAGTGACTTCAATATCATGATTCCTGATTAAGATTTTCTGACTCCTAAAGTTACAGTTTAGGGAATTGTTTGGAAATACAGAATTTGTGTTTTCTAAAATTGGTTCCAGTTCTAAGACTTCTCTTCGAATCTATGATGCAGAGTTGAAAGGTAGGGAGGAATTTGAAAACAAATGCACACTTTTGAATGGAGGTGGTAGCACTGCTCAACTCACAGATTTCAGAAAGATATGGGAACTCCCGCCCAAGGCAAACCTGAGGTTTTACTCATTAACATGCCTTCTTTGCTTACTGACAGTATAAATTTTGTTTCAAGCCTTAGCGTAAGTTTTACTTGCTGAACTTCTCACACCTCCTCAGTTAACAGCAAAGGCCACTGCTCACTGTTCCAGAAGCAGTATTTCTTCTCTTTGAAGATGAGACCTCCATTCGACCTTCTCCTTTTCAGTCAAAGGAATTTCATTCTCTCTCCCTCCCCCTGGGCTAGTTCCATGACTCTTTAATCACTTTACTTTTTCCTCTGTGGTTTCTTCTGGAACCACCCCCCCCCAACTGCCTTTCTGTTCCACACTAGGGTCTCTGCTTTATGGCAAAACTGCCTGGGTCTGGCTTACTTTGTTATTCCCAGAAGGCAGAGAAACAAGTCAGTGTGTCGGGAGTCTGTTTATCCACACGGCGTTCTACAGAGGGACCGACAGCGCTCTGCTCACAGCGAGCACTTCGGGCTCTAGACTGAGCCACATCCACACAGTGTCTGCAGATCGGCCTTGGGTTAAATGATGCATCACACAAACCGGGTATTTCCTGGTGTGAAAAGATGGTGGCTTCCAGGAACAGTTCTTTGTTCTTTGCTCCAAAAATGTTGGACAATCTCTATTCCATTTCTTTTCAGGAATTGCAGAAATGTTGCTAAGCATAACTCAATTCTTTTAAAAGTTTAGAGTCTTTGGCTTGTCAGCAGAACAAATACACACGGCTCCAGTAGGCCCTGCCTGGGAAATCACTAGCAGGATAATCCTGCAGGATGTCGGCTCTTTGCTTCAATGACAAAGCACTTCAATAATAGTCTTCTACAGAGATATTTTTTACAATCCAATGAGCTAACAAATTCTAACCCTCCGAGCTTAAAACAAGATGAAATAAAATAAAACATAAAATGTTCTGTTCTGGAGAACTGGGCATGGAAATTTCTTGTGGCCTTTTAAGTATTGAATTTCAAATGTTCCTTTTCATGTGGATGGGTAAAAATAATTCATAAAAGGAATATTCATTAGTAGCTGTGTGTCATTAAAAGGCTGCCCAAGTTACTTTTTCCCCTTGTGGTATGAGAAGATTTTATTTCAAGCTTTCTGCAGGATAAATTAATGTTCGGTTCATCCCTTCTGCTGTCTTCTCTTGTTTATTAATTAGCATAATCTTCTAACATTTAGCGAGATAAAGTGTGCTGAACACTGGGGAGATAAATTTAGAAAAGAAATACAAAAGCTGGTGCAAGTCCTACCTCCTCACCAGCCTTCGCTCTTTATTAATTTTAATCAAGGGAGGTTGGGCTGTAAACACATCAGTGTTTTATATTTGCACATAATGCTTCCTCATTAACAGCAAGAGAGAGATGGAGAATACAGGTGATTAATCTGTCTGTCTTAAACTGCAGCCTTATGGAGCCATAGAGCCAGTGCTACATTTGAAGATGGTCCGAGAAAAGTCATCTCACACTTGGGTCTCCATAGCCAGCACAGAAAGTTGTTTCATAAGACAGACACACAACTTCTCAGAGCTGGAAACCGACTTCTCCCCACCACCTGAGTCACAGGCCCCCTCAGTTGTTGAGTACTAGGCAAGAGATGACAGAAAGACACTTTGCCCTCTAGAAATTTTTCTGTCGGGGACACCCAGGCATTAATTAAACACTTACACAATACATATTTAATGAAAATTGTTAGTCTCCACAAAACAACAAGGGCAAGCAGAAGTCCCACCTGGGGAAGGGTTTCCTGAGACAGTGCTTTCCCTCAAAATCTAACAAGGTGAGGACACAGAAGAGTATGTGCTTATTGTCTGCTCCTCTGCTTGCTTAGTACTGGATGGTTATTAAATAAGCAGTTATTTTTAAGCAGTGTTTTATATTCATAGAAAACTAGGAAGAGCTTTTTAAAAATATTTTTCAGTTGAAAACATTTGCTAGGTAGGTTATAACTTCTCCAGACAATCATTTCTAAGAATTACATCAAGTGTACTACAATGTATTTTTTCTGGTGATTACAGGCTGACAGGTTTCAATTTTTTTCTATGACCAGAAAGAAGTTTGCAATAAAATTCCAGTATAAACACACAAAAACTTGTACATTGATAGGAAAACTCACTATTAGTATGTAGGTTAGAAAACAACAGAAAATGGCCCAAATGATAGCCTGTAGGAATCAGACATGGGCTTAGATTGAGCAGCATACCTGTCACTGAAATCTGCATGAAAATGACCCAGTATCATCTGAAGAAAGACAAAAGATATGATGTATAGGTAACAAAATCTGCAACACTGATTATGTGCACTTGAGTTTTAGCTAAATGACCTTACTGACTCATTCAAAGTAGCACTTTGAAAAGCCAGGAAGAGTCACTAATCCACCCCCTACAGGAAAGGCCCCTGTTCTCTTTTCACGTCCACTTGCTATGTGACTCACTTCCCTGTTTGATCCCAATTTTACCTGAAGAATTATACTTGCAATCTTATTGGTTGATCATAGCTTTGTTCCACCCCAGGCCCACCTAGTGAGTTTCCATGTTTTCCACCTTGGACCTGCCTCACCTTGTGGATTTGCTCTATTAAAAAAATTCCTAGAAAAGACAGGTTCCTGGACAACCCACTTGGGTCCCCTTCTGTCCTTCTCAGACAGAAGCTTTCTTTCCCTCCATAAATATATCTGCTCTTAACCTCCATTGTTCCTAAAATTCATTCTTCAAGTTTAGAGAACACAGATTCATCCCAGATATCTTTCAGGTTGGGAGTTCCTTACCCCTATATCAATATCTTATGCTGTTCCCTGTCTCAGAGGTGATATAGCTTATCTTACAAAGCAAATCTCTCAAACTCAAACTGAGAAACATACTTTAAAAAAGAAAATTGCTTATATGGTTCTGGGTGTTCCAATACATCTTTGACATATTTTAGAATTTCCATTCATTTCTTCTTTTAGGCCATTATATTACCATGTTTTAAAATGGTAATATAATGGCCTGTGTCTGGCACTAGCTCCAGATATATTCAATGAAATATATAGGTATAAATCCTTATAAAATCTTGGCTATGTGCCCTCTAAGTGCTCTAAAAATTCAAATGCTTAGTAGATTTTGAAAGTGAACAAAAAAGTTAAAAGCATATTGTGCCGATATGGTGCGAGCAGTAGGGATTATTCACTGATAGATAACTTCCAACTTCCGTCTGATCTGGGATTGGGGTGCTTGTTGATGCTTTGGCTTCAGTCCAAGGCAAAAGTGAAATCTAAATGTCAGGAAATTAAGCAAGCAAAGGAATGGATAGTTACATGGAACACATGTGTAAGGGGACTAACAACTCCAACAAGAATTAAAGAAATTTAACTAGAAATTAATTATGTAATAAAAATAATGTATAATGCAATATGTGAATGACATATATTTTCTTGGTTTGGGAATATCAGAGTAAAAAGAAGAAGTGAAGGGATGGTATGGAGTAGTAGAATCAAATGCAAAGTTAAGTAATAGACTGAGGAAAGATCAGAGAGATGGGTTTATGCGTAAATTAAGCAGGAAATACATTCAGATTTAGACTGAGAGTGACCTGGAGTCACTACCATCATAAATATTATGGCGGTGCATGTCCTGGAGCCTGAGCAAGCTCCCTGAGAGGCTGAGGCAGAAGGATTGGAAGTTGGAGCTCAGCTTGGGCAATTTAGTGATTGATCACTGAGTTTGAAAACCTGCCTCAAAAAAAAGTAATAAATGAGTCAGAGACTTGGCTCGGTGCTAAGGCCCTGGCTTCAGTTCCCAGCACCAGAAAAAAAAATAAAGCAAATGAGAAATCATGTCTCCAGCACTGCCAAACCTCACATGCCTGGCAGGTGGCTTTAGGGTTGCCAGCCACTGGATTAGAGGGCTGAGCACCAGGCAGCAGAAGGAAGGTGATCCCCAGAGGCCAGCCTGTGGCCCAATCAGGGCTTCCTCTGGTGTTCGGGGCTAAGATGTTGAACTTGGGAGCTGACTCCTACTCTGAAAGACTCTTCAGCTAAACTACCAAGGCAAATCTGAGTCCTCTGTCCTGTGTATCTGCAGGTTGACATGCTCAGTCCTTTGAAAACCATGGACTTGCTTACATGTGTGTGAGGGGACACCAGGCTGCTGAATTGAGGAAATGCCCCATGGCTCAGTTTTGTTATCCAGTCTACCTAGATCTTTAGTGAGTATCTGCTAAATAACTGTCAGCCTGAATCAAAAAAGCAATCTCACTGCCTTTTCAAATGGACAGTCAGAAACCACCACCTAAAATAACCAGCAGGTGTTTTCTGAGTATCCTAGAACTGTGGCTTATCTGTCATTAATTTTAGTAAACCAATCCATTATCTTTTATCTTCTGAAATCTCCCCAAGGTTCTTGGCTGATTTTTTAACAAACTCTGTTCTGTTTCATCTCACTGTGTAAAGTCTAAGTTGCCCACAAGCAGGATTACTGATTCATTTATCTCCTTTTTAAAATATGAATTAGCAATATTTTTGCAATTAAAAAAACTCTAGTATTTCTTTTACTCTTCACTGGAAATTCTATCTCTGCACTAATAGCACTCCTCTGCCGTTCCAGGCTGTGTACTCATAAACTCATTCACATATTCATCGTCATTGTTTAAAATCTATTCTCTGATGGCCGCTTTATGTGCAGAACAGTTTTGTTCACTGCCTTTTATCTTCATAAGGCACATGCTTTGGTCTTTTGAATGCTTCCTAATTTTCTATCCTCAGTCAAGTATCTTGTATCAAGAAATAACTGAATTAACTAGGGCTTTTACGAGAGAAACGATGTTAACCCGGTTAGAGAGTGGATTCACCTTTGTTTAACATTGTTTAACATTGTTTGCAGCTAATAATGGCTATTGCTGTAGGGGGCTACAGATCCCTTGACATCTTTTTTTTTTTTTTTTCTTGATTTTCAGCTTCTCTAAGTACCTTTCCTGAGACGGAAGCCCTGTTTCACAGCTTTTTCCGACGTGATTCATTGTTATTATACTGGAGTTCCATTGGCATCCTGGTAAGAATCCTGGGACAGGAAAGATTCTATAATTTTCCAAATGAGGCTCAGTGCTTTAATGAGACTGTCTGAGGGCTGCGCCTTTCACAGCTAGTTCTGCGGGGGTGTAGTTCCTTATCCCTCTCTCCCTGCTCCCTTTCATGACTGTACCTTTGCATCAAAATATTTTTGATGTCCTGAGCTCTGCTGCTTTTATCCCCTCTTATATGAGACAGAAAATCCAGTGCAAGCAGTAGAGAGAAAGAAAGGAAAATGCTTCTTCCAGCTGAGATAAAAGAGCTATAAAGAATTCTCTCCTCTAGAGAGCAGGTGGTTAGGAGTCGATTTCTGCTATAATTCATAAAAATTATTGTACCTTTCCTTCAGCAAGACCCAGAATATAAATTTTGGGATCTTCACAGTGAAAACTTGATGAGTATCTTAGTTACTTCTTCATTACTGGCACAACATACCTGACATTGACAAGTTAAAGGAGGAAAGTTGTGTTTCAGTTCATTTTGTAGAAGTTTCAGTCCATGCTTGACTGGCTCCAAAGTAGGGCGCAGGGCAGACGAAAAACAGTCCACGGCAAGGTGGGCAGGGAACTCCCCTTTCCCTGTTATCCCTTCTAGGCTACAAGCCTATTGGCTGGTGCCACCCACACCCAGTGCCTTCACATTATCCACACCCAGAGCTATTTTAAACCAATCAGTGGGCTAATTCAGTTGTCCCATCCTACACCCTTAATCCTCCTTCATGCTCCCCAGATCCAGCCATCTCCGAAGAGCCCTGCCTATTAGCACATGGTACTGTGCTAATAGGGAGGACATCTAGATATAAGATGCAACAATGTGTTTTTTGGTGATACAAACCATGGAAGTGTGAGGAACACTCTTGGCCTCTGTCTCTAGGAATTTCTGATTTTTATGGAGAAATTTAGTTCCCCATACAGCCTCTAGCCATTCATAAAAGTAGCATTTAAGTGTTTTGATCAATTTCCTGCTTCAGTGAGTACAGCACAGGGGAACATACCCAGGCTGGGAATCTAGACCAGCAGCAAAAACTTGGGGCTCTGATTTGCTGTTTCTTGTGTTTTCCTGAGGCCCGTAAAACTCACAAGTTTTTGTTTGTTGGTTTGTTGATTTGTTATTGCAAGTATTAAAATTATGACTTCCCAGCACTTTACAGTCCAAGGCTGAAACTGTAACCTAGGAGCAGTTCTTTTCATTTATTTATTTATTTATTTCTGAGTATCTGGAGTCAAACTCAGGACCTGGCACTTCCCAGGCAGGCACTGAGGGGCTGAGCTATATCCCCAGCGCCCTGGGAACAGTTCTCAATGTTGACTTTTCTAGCTTTTCCTTTATAATTCCTTTTTAAAAAGTGTCTATTTTAAAGAGAAAAAATAACAACAAGAAAAACAAAAACAAAACAGCACAAAAATACTAAAAATGATACAGATTTTTAAAATAAGAAGACAGGAAATTAACAATGATTGTTATATTACATATTGTTATCTTCAATGAAGTTGCTCAGATTACCAGATGCAAGAATGCAAGATTGATCAATCAATTAAAGAGAATAAAAATAATAAAAAACATTAAAAATGATACAGAGCTTCACTTAGCAAGATGGTGGGAATTCAACAATGGTTGTTATATTACATATTGCTGTCCTTAATTGTTTTCACTTTATTCTGCCATATTTCAAGAAATAATAAAAATATATCATAAAGGAAATATAAGATCATACTTGGAGTTATACGTAATTCATTGGTACCTACAGTTTTGCTTTGTCCTCATTGTTTTAAGAACATGCTACTTTGCTCCCCAGTGGAAATACTGTGAGTAAAACATCTCCTTTTTTGTTAATTTAGTGTAGAACAATAGCTTTTCAATGACACCTCTCATGGGAATACTTGCTGTGAGTGTGGAGGCATGTGCATCTTTACGATTGAGTACTTTGCAATTTTGTTTTACCCTGCTGGGGAATGAACCCAGGGCCTTTTTGCCTGGACAGTCATGCACAGTCCTTTCTGTATTTTAACTTTGAGGCAGCTTCTCCCTGGGTCACCAAATTAGCCACTGTTGGCGCAAACATTTTATCCTCTTTCTTCAGCCTCCAGAATGCTGCAGATACTGGTGCAGGTACTGGCGCTCACGGCCATGTGACCTCATCGGAGAAACAGTGCTCCATCTCTGTGCTCTCTGCTTGTCCGGTAGTAATTAGGCACATCACAAACTCGGCAAACCATTCAGAATAGTAAATGAATGAAGAAATATGAGTAGCATTATTTCTCTTTCAATATTCAAATTCAGTTTTGACAGTATGCGAATTAGTATATTAAGTTTTCACATATTGATTTACAAATTCTCATAGAAATACTCTCTTTTGGGTGCTGTCTCTTTTCTGCTCCCCCTTTTAAAAATGGGGATTCTTGCTTTGTCTTCCTATTGGAGCTAACCTGACCTTGGTTTTAGCTTTTATGGTCTAAAAAGAAATTAAGAGGTCTTGATCCAGGTCTCTTTAGATTATAGTGGCCATCAATGAATGAATGCTCAACTAGCAGCTACACATTAAAGATAGTTTTCCCAACTATCTATACATCAACAAATGAATGGATAAGGAAAATATAGTATTTACATACAATGGAGTACAACTCTGCCACGAAGAAGGATAAACTTGAGTTATTTGTGGGCAAATCAATGCACCTTGAGACCATAATGCTAATGAAATACCTCAGACAAACAAGCTTAAATATAACATGGTTTCTCTTATATGATAAATATGTCAGTTCACAAAGCCTTCTGTTTGAAAACAAAAGCATTCAGCAAAAATTTGCTTCTGTTCCCAGACTCCACACTGGGTAACAAACATGACCATGGCCATCTTCCCCACACAAACACAAAAGTAGCCATCTTCCCCCAAATCAAAAAACATTGAAACTTACAAATTTGATTACCACTGTAATGAGCAAAATAAACGGTAACAGGAAGCAGGGAGCTAGATCTTTCTCAAATGGGCAAGGGACCAGGAGGTAGAGGGAAGAGGGCCAGAGCCAGGCAGAAAGTGGGTGGGGAAAAGATGAAGATGTGTCACGTGGCTGTGCTGGCTCTACACAGGCAAGGAAACATTCTGTACTGCACACATGGACCAGTGAAAATAGAAAGGAAATAGGTATCTATTGGTAACAGGTTGTTCATTGCTGCATATCAACACAAGCCCTTTGCTTTTTGTCACCTTAAATACTCTCATTGATACTTTTGAAAAAGTTTGAGTAATCATAAAAATGTCAGGGGGGCATAAAGTAATGAGGCCACTAGATGGTACTTGTGTCAGAGAGATAATAACACTGTAGGAATTAGAAAGCCTGAGGAAGGTAGATAAAGTGGTTATCTCTCTTTGCAATGCACACTTCAGCCTCAGGATTTATAACTATCTATGATGGTGCAAACTGGTTTTTGAGAAAAGCTTATAAAATTAATTGTAAATATTAGCTGTCAAAAGAATGTTTGTATTTTAGTGAGTACCCTTGAGATAGATGTTTACATTTCCAAAACTTTGTAATACCAAAAACAATTAAGAAAGAATCCACATTTAAGGCTGGTGGCACAGTGCCTGCCTGGTAAGCATGAGGTCGTGTGTTTGATTCCCTATACCAAAATAAATAAATAACAATTTAAGGAAAGATCCACATTTACAACTAATTCAAGCTTTAGTGAGGTCTAATTTTATATATATATATATATATATATAAAGTTGGTCTTTAAAATGGGAGATGAAGTTACTATGTAAAAGCTAACTAACTATGTAGATAGATAGATAGATAGATAAGAATGAAAGGTTTTCCTCTTGCAATTCTTTAGCTTTAAATATGCAGGAATCATGAGCCAGAGCTTCCAAGATGCAATTCCTATTATCTAAGTCAAATGAAACAAAAACAAACTTAGTGAGAATCAGAAATCTCTTTCTGGTTCTTAATGAATTATAATCACGAATTAAAATCACTTTGCAAGGGTGCTCTGAACATCAATGAGCAATGAAATTATTTTTTCCACCTTCATTATTTTGTGCTACAGGATCCAACATATTTGTATATATTTGAATAAACAAATAATGGTACAATTTTAAAAGCATAAAATTTAAAAGTCATGAATATTTCAGGCAGTAAATCCAGGCGTTCCCTCTACCACACACATTCTTACTGCATTTTAATTAGCAAAAAAGGTTACAAACAAGGCCGTACATATTATTAATTCCGTAAAGAAATGAAGTGCTCCTTTTTGATACCTCTCACAAGGAAGATTTAGAAATGTCAGAGACTGAGTTATAGGAAAAAGACCATTTCATGGCCTAGTAATTCAGGCAATACAAGCCAAGCAATAAGAAGGGGAGAGAGATAATTAAAGTAGGGAGGAGAGAAGAAAGATTGCAGGATAAACGTTATGTATGGAGATATCCTCCCCAGGTAATGAGGTGAGAGATCTACTCTTTCGTAAAATGTAATATACAAATAGCCCTGTTTTCTAGAAACAGACAATCCTTGCAGCTATAAAAAAACAAGTAATCAAGCATTTATTATTCTCTAGCTCAAGAAATAGCAGAAAATTATGAGTGAAAGAAAGAAATTTTCTTGTATTGTGAGGAAATTGTTCAATTTAAGTTTTCTCTAACTGCAAGTCAGTTCCCCATTATGTCCATGAATGGAAGAGGGGGCATGACATGGGCGACCGGAAATGAGAGATATAAGGATCGCATGTGACTTAGTAACGGATGTTGCATGCATACACGTGAGCCCTCAGAGCAATGACAGGCCAACCGCTACTGAAAAATCTGTCGTGAAAATCCACAGCTTGAAGTCACTGTACAAACAGTTGAAACAAAATTTTGATAGACTTTGTCCGCTAAATTGGTAGATGGAAGAGTAGGTATTTTGAGGTCAGACAGAAAAGAGTTTTAGTGTCTCCAATCACTGACCCACATCTCCCTTACACATTATCAGGGTAACGGATTATCAGGATTTAAGGAAATAGTTTGTGAGAAAACACTTTGTATGCATTTAAGTGATAGGCATTAAAATTATAACATGAGAAGAGACTGGTTTTAGGTGAGTTGGGTTCTAATGTGTGATGGCCGATGATTTCACTGTTTTCCTGTATGAGTGACTCATTTCAAAAGATCCCTAGTGGAATCTAATTTCATTTAGGTACAATAGTAAATATTTCTATCAAATCACAGTTTTCCTTTACAACTCAGATGTGTGTGTGTGTGTGTGTGTGTGTGTGTGTGTGTGTGTGTATGTGTGTTTCATGTTATTTGGCTCCAGGACCAGATGCAGAAAATGAAACCAAAAATGTTTAAAACTTTTTCCAAACAGCATTAAATATGGAGCCCAGATAACATTTATATTGTACACTGTCTGACTCTGGACCTTACTTTTCTTTTTAACTTTCTTTGTGTCAGTTGGATCACTATATCTTCATATAGCCTGAGAACAAGATATAAAATATAATACTTGTATATTACATGAATACTTTCGATTAGATTATCAACTTTTGTAGGCAGAATTCTATAGAATTCTATTTTTCCTATTCATCCTTTATAAACCCCAGACAACTCTTTTCTAAGGGTGTCCATCCTTTTTTTTAATGAAATAAAATTATAGACAAGAACAAGGTGTGAGGATTGGTAAAAAAAAAAAAAAAAAAAAAAAACAAAGCTGATTAATCTCAGCAGTCTCTGCTCCTGCGGATCTTAGTGTTCTCATTTGCGAACTGTCCAATATTCACAATATGTTTGTGGATTAGTGTCAAGTTAAGTAGAAAGGAGAGGAAAGTTCTTGCAGTTTGAAATCCATAGCTATTCTTTTAGGGATGTGATGTTTGAAAGCATAGAGACCGTGCTTACTCACTCTGACCTTCATCTCCTAAGATTTCTAGCAATCCTTGCATCTGAATAACTGTTCAGAACATTTTTGTTGAATATTTAAGTGAGAAAATGGGGAACAAAATCTCAGAAGCACAGCAGAGGTCAGACGTAGAACAGAGTCCCTTTTCCAACCATCTCTATACCACTTAACTTACTGTGGTGGTGTCTCTCAAAGTGAGAGAGCTAATCAAATGAAAATAAAAATTGGTATCAAATCTACTCAGAATCTTTACATAATCAGTATAGCGTGAAATCTAAACTGCATATGTCCTTCCTTTCTAGCTTTGTTTTTTGTTTTTTCTTTCACTATCTTGGGCAGAAATTCCAGTGGACTAATCATTGTTAAAGTAGATATCTCACCATAGCAGACGAACATGACTGTATGTATGTGCTGTAAGTCAATAACTCTGGAGTAGTTCGACAGAAAGTAGTTCATGGTAGAAATCACTGGGCAGGAGGCTTCTAGAAGGAACTGCAGTGATTACATGGAAAGCAGGTGATGATGGTGATGTGATGATGATGACGAAGATGGACATGGAACTGGGTAGATCAAAGGTAGAATATTAGACAGAAAAATAGGCTGAGGTTTCTTCTCTTTCCTTTCATGTTTTTAAAGTGCAATCATTGTGTTTCCAGTAACTAGGGCACAGACTAGGACAATGCATACTATAATGTTGTGGGGGGGATGAAAATAGAAGGAACTGATAACTGATACTTCAGTGAGAACCTTGCTTACCTCATCAGTCACAAGCCAACATTTACATGCATT
This sequence comes from Dinomys branickii, assembly GCA_004027595.1. Lineage (NCBI taxonomy): Eukaryota > Metazoa > Chordata > Mammalia > Rodentia > Dinomyidae > Dinomys > Dinomys branickii. Next base: position 24,161 of record PVLD010006716.1, read on the forward strand.
GACTGGTTGTTAATAAGAGGAGTCCTTACAGCACTTGGCCTTTCTAAAGAGCACAGGTTGCTTACATAACCTGAGCACCTTAAACCTCGTATGAGTACTACAAAGTATGTAGCAATAGCATTTCTGTTTGATAAAGAAAAAACACTAGATTAAGAATGCATGCATCACCTTTCCTGTGGTTCAAGGACTGTCCTGGGAACTGTGCTTTATGAAACAGAGATCATGCACTAAATGCTGACCAGTTGGTGACATCCTACCAACTTGGCATGGAAGTGTTCGCCTACTCCAGTCAATGGCTTTTCTATTTAAACTGTGCTCATTTAAGCTGGGTGATTTAAAGAATAGAGATAAAGACCTTCACATTCAAATACCCCTGGAGTGTACAGAGCTGGTGATTAGCATAGAGAAGCATTTCAAGAGAAGTAGAACATGTTAAAACTCTGAACACCTGGTAAAGACATTAAAGTGAGTACCTATCTATATCTTAGAAAAATTAAATATTCCTCTTACCTTATTAACGATAATATAAAAATTTTAAACTCAGTATAGACATATGTGACATTCAGGCTCTATGCAACAGGAATACAGTATAACATTTCATATAAATGATTTCATTTACTCATGCCGATAAACAGAATCACCTTTACTTCTGATAAGGATGTTTCCATGATTATCAAAGATGTTGTCTTTTACTGGTTCTCACCAGATTGTAAGTCTGGAGATGAGAATTATATCACAGAATTCTGCGGAGAGAGCACAGAGTATTCCCTCCCCCTGGACAGGGCCCAGAACCTCTACCCTGTCACTGTTGTGTGAGCCACAGGTAACTCCTCCTCGTTATGCAGGAAGTCAGAAGGGTGCAGTGTGTAGAGTAATGAGGTTTGTGTTTCAAGGCCACTTATCATTTGTTCTATGCTTTATAGTTCTTCAGAAGCCAAAAACAATAAAGTAGTATCGATAAAGAAATAAATCGTGGTCAAAGATTATCTTCTTGGGTATCTGTTAAAAAGTGTGACAAAAAGATATTACCATCACTTTTCTGAAGTAGTAACAATAATAAGCACTCATTTATAAAAAGGTCAAAACTTTCCTCTAAAAATTCTATTGAAAATTTGATCTTTTTAAAATATCATTTGCATAACACAAGCGGGTAGATTTCTTTTCCAAATAAACACAATGATCCATAGGGCTTCTATAGCATCATTAACCTGTGGTTTGCAAAGAGCCATTATGATTTCTAAAATGCTGGTGTGTTTAGTTAAGACTGTAACTTTTGACCATTTACAGAAATCACATGAAGTTCCTGGCTGCCAGACTGAAAGCATAAGGGGGAAATACAGCCATGAAAATCATTTCCATGCATGAGAATCTCTTCCTCTAAAGCCTGTGAAGTGCATGTGTGGATGCATATTGGTCGAATGGCTTTGCATTTCACGAGTGTATGGGTGCACATTACATAGCTCAGGAATAGAAATTAAATAAATAGACCAACAGGATGTCTCAGGCAATGCTGTTACCCTCTGGGAATAAATGTAGAAACTACTACTCAAAAATCAATGATATGGGTAAGAGAGTGACATACTAGTGTTATCTAAATGTGCTGCTCACACACAGTTTGAGGGAAGAAAATTTTGATTTTAATTTTGAGTGCAAAACCTTGCCGTGATAAAGCTTAGACTTTCAGTAGTGAATCCTGCAATGCTGTGGGACAGGTGACTCTGCCTCAAATGCATTCATGGAAAAACTAAGAAACCGGTGTCGCCAAATTCTCCCAATGCCAAAGACATAAGCGAACTTATGTTTACCTTTCCAAGCTGAAAAGCAAGTACAGATCTTGGCGCTTACAACTATCATCCAAAAAACTTTTGGTCCCTCCTGCACCCCATTCAGCACATGGTTCCTCACGTGTTTGGCTGGTGGTCAACCCAGCTGTGAGCCTACACTCGTTGCTTTACATGCTGTCCAACTTTTCTCAATAAAATAATTACTGAGAATATACTCAGATGTAACAATTTATGTACTAACATTCATAATCTGATCATAATAAAAGACTTTCTAGTTCACTTCAAAATGCACATCTTATCTCTTAGAAATGTTACAGAGCATCAAAGTAGTAGTCTATATATGTGAGTTTACATACATGAAAACCCAATTAAGAGGTATAAATTCTCACATACATGCTTTTGATAAGCAGGACAAGATCCAGTACATTTTTGCAAATATTTCTGTAAAACACGTTGAAATGCTCCTGGGTTACTGCTCTCCGAGTATTTCAGGTCAGGTATTACAGGGCTTTGAACGTAAAAGACGTTTCTTTATGTTTAGATTCCTCCTTAGCAGGTAAATTTAAGCAGCTTAATTATACAAAGCTTGGTTTTCCACTTAAAATAGAAGCGACAATGTTTGCCGTATGGTACTGATTTGAGAATAAACAAGATGTAAATAAAAGCTGTAGCACAGTGTCTGCAACTTAATAAATGCTTTGACATTGTTAGTAATTTTTCTCTCTCTTCTATCTCAAGAGGTTAAACAGCACATATTACAGTATATAAATTAAAATATGAATTATTCTCAGTGCACAGTTTCATTAAGATGAAAGAGCATGACATCATACAGAAGTAATACTCTGTAGTAAAGTTAAATATTAAATCTACAAAAAGAAAAAGGAAGATATTAAATCAGTCATGCATGATTGTTATTCAACAAATGAATGTCCCTGGAAAATTGGGTTCAGTTCTGCCTACTGCTTTAAAAGAAGTTTAAAAACATGAATGCATAGATGGCAAGAGTCTAGTAATCTGATCATGCAAAGAAGGGCAGAAGTTGTTTGATGATTTTTGTCTGTAGAGCACAGACAATCCTGAGATTGTCCCATGCCCACCAAATGGTTGGCATGTAGATGCAGGAAAAGTAGAACTATGGATCACTCAAGGGCAACATTACTATGAGTATAAGAACATAAACCTGAACACTGAAAGTAAAACAAAATTAATAAAAAGACAGCAGCAACATTAAAATAGCTGTAACAGAGGCACCATGAAAACCCTTGTTTAAGGAAATTCAGAGGAAAACTATGAATGTTTATATTAAATTCTAGGCTTAAGGTCTCTCTCTTCCCTTTTCACTTTAAGATACCACAGTATTGCAAATAGCTGGATCATCCAGATGAAATGTGAAAGCGACACAGAAAACAGATGTTAGAAATTAAAATCTTCATAACACTAGACTCCATGTTCAGTCAGTAGCCTTGTGTCAGGAAGAACTCAGACTGCTTCAAAGCTCAGGGCTGTCTAAGGACCACTGAGGATGTAACCCTGCTTGTGTATCACATGCATGCAGTGGGATACAGTTATATAACCATGACTTACCACAAATCAGTGTGCATATGCTGGTCATGGCACTATGTAAGAATGTAAATATGAGATAACAACCAGTATAAAAATTATGCAATAAAGATACAAGGGGCTCTTTTGGACTCTTGCACTCTCTGCTCTGCTCCATGCTGCCTTCTGACATTGCTGATGTCTTACACACATGGGTTCAGCCTTGGAGCCTCACCTGTGAAAAACTCCCTTGGGTCCCCCAAGCACGCTGACCCCTTGGCTTTTAGAAATATCTAGGAATGACTTGTTAAAATTAATTCAGGAAGTGGGATTGAGCCATAATCATTCTGAAAATAAAATAATATGCAATAACTGTTGGTGATAAGGAAATACTTTCATCAAATGCATTTCTATCTAGAGACTGTGTCACAAAACTCTAGTAAACAGTTAACTAGTATAAACATCAGTGCAGGGGTGTCTTACAAAAGTTGCATTAAGCACCATTCTAGTTGTATCTTGTGAGTTATGTTACATTGTGATTTTTTCTTATTACCAACTTCAAAATTAATATATAATCCAGGCATGGTAGCACACGACCATCATCCCAGCACTTGGGAGGCCGAGGCAGGAAGATCACTGTGAGCTCAAGGCCAGCCTGGGCTACAAAATACTTTCAAGGTCGCCCTGAACTGCATAAGGAAGCCTTGACTCAAAAAGAGAAAAATTCAATATATGTTTCCCAGGCAATTTCTTTTTGATTATGGTTATTATTGAGAAATGGTTTATTTAATTTGTAAATAATCTGAGAATTTCTAGAAACCTTTCTAAAAATCTTGATTTTTAATTTAATTCCATGTGACAAAAGCATATGCTTTGTTTAACTTCAATGATTATAGATTTATTTTTCAGCTGAACCTTGATGAATATTTTATGTGCAACTGAAAATTCTTTAATATTTGCTGAGTAAAATGTCCTATGCCTACCAAAAAGATAATGTTGATTTTTAGTTTCTGAAGTCCTAGTGTCTTCTTATTTTCACTGATTTATCTGACTACATGTTCTATCAAATTCTGCAAAAAGAGTGGTAACAGCTCTAAAAGTTATTGTGAGATTTTCTATTGGTCTTTTTTTGCACTACCATTTTTTTCATGAATCTGAAAATTCTATTTGATACATAATTACATACTGTATGTTTTATCTAATATTTCTTTTTTCGCTATTGTAGTACTGGGAATTGAATACAAGGATTTTGCACTAAGCTACAATCCCAATCTTTGTTTTTTCAAATTTTATCTTGAGAGAGCATTCTCTCAAGTCACTACCTGCCCAGACTGAGCTAAAAGTTGTGATCCTCCTGCTTCAACCTCTCAGACTGCTGGATTCACTTCTTTTTTTCAACTCTCAATAATTCCTTTTAAGTGTAATATTGATAAAATTTGATTTCTATCTATAATCACTACTTGATTTATTTCCTCTTCTCTCTTCTTTTATTCACTTTTCTTGACTTTCTGCCTTTTAGAGAAATACAATGTGATTTTTTGTAAATTTATTCCATTTCTATTAACTTATTATTTATGTGTTTTATTATGTTTGTGTTTGTTTTAACATTTAGCGTTTTCTTTAAGTGTACTAGACCTTCAAATAATGTTATAACACTATTTTTATTTTTTTATTGTAAAGAAAAGAAAAATGAACAATAAAAACAATAGTATAAAGTTTCAAATCAAGAGTGTAGGAGTGCAACCATGTTCAGTACGTTGCACATTGTCATCCTCAAAACAATAGTTCATAACACAATATGCAGGCGTGGAAAACTGATCAGACAGTATTGGTACATACCTTTCCTTTCAGTGAGCTAATAACATTTAGTAGTATGCCTATCTTAACTACCTTTTGTGTATATATATATATATACATATATATATATATATATATATATGTATATATATATATTTTTTTTCCTTTCCCCTCCCTTCTAGTCTTCTCTCCCATGCTGGTTCTCTTTCCCTTTGAGTAGCTTCATCCCACTTCACAATCTATGGTACATTTTGGGTCTTATTTACTTTTCCAGCTTCTTATACTGGAGAGACAATATGATGTTTAAACATGCGAGACTGCTTTATTTCAAGTCACATCCATTTCCCTATAAATGTCTCAAGCTTATTTTTCCATTCTATAAAAATACCACATCTTTTTTATCCATTCCTCAGTTGATGGGCATTTGGGTTGTTTCCAAAGTTTTGCTATGACAAATTGTGCTGTATATAAGCATGAATGCATATACATCCCTGTGGTATGATGCTTTAATTCTTCCAGGAAAATACCCAGAAGGGATATAGCTGGGTTAAATGGGGCTTCTAATCCTGGTTTTTGAGGAATATCACCACTACTTTCCAAAGCGGTTGCACCATGGCTATCATGAAGAAATCAACCAACAACAAAAGCTGGAGGGGATGTGGGGAAAAAGGAATCCTGTTAGTGGCAATATAACACTTAATGTAGCGTATGAATTTTCTAATGTAATTGATTCTCTCTTTCCCATAATTTACACAGTGATATTCTCTTCACAAAACTTTCCATATGTTATGAAATGTCCATAATATATTGTGATTCTCTTTGCCTTCAAGACTTGCTATTTTTTAAATCAGTTACAATGTGCCGACATCTTAGCATGCGTGCCTGCATCGTCACCAGAGCCGCACCCTTTCACTTCTTTGAATGTGTACACATGTACATCTGGCTTTGAATTGTTTCTGCCTGAAAAAGTGAGCTTTTGTTGTTATTATGACTATTAGCAATGGAGTGTCTCACTTTTATTGGTAAAAAAAATGTTTTCTGTATTCCAAAAGATTATCACTACAGTATTGTACGTGGCCAACTGTTTTCTTTCAGCATTTATAAATGCCTCACTGAATACCTTATCTTTCTTTGTGTGTAATGCCTTTTTCCCCACTTGTCTACAGTTTTCTGTGTTTCCTTTTGAGCAATTTGAATATGATATGCTTATTTTCCTTGTATTGTTTATTAATAAAGTTTTTATTTTTACGAGCTTTGGAAAATGTCCCTTGTCTCTCCGACTCTGTCTCTCTCTTCCCCTCTCTCCTTTCTTCCTCCAGCCACTCTGCTCCCACATTTGACAAAATTTAAATAAATCCTATGCATCTATTGTGTTGTAGATAATTGTCGGTTTTTCCTACTCTGTTTGCTTTAGTGCCTTATGACCATAGGCTTTTAACAGAGTCAAGAATAATTACAGTTTTATAGATGCCCTGACTGTTTTCTTTCCTAGGATGACAGTGACATTACTGCAAGTTTCTCTATCCTGCTCACAGGAAGAACTCCCTGGCTTGTTCACGTCTCTGTTTCAGTTAAAGCGAAAATAAAGCTCGTTTAGTTTATAAGGATTTATCGACTTGATTATTTATTTTGTTTATTATCTTTTCCAGCCCACTAGAATAAAAATGCCTTGAAGGCAGGGATTTCCATCTTTTATCTATGACTATGGAACTTAGACTGTCTAGAAAAGAGTCTACCACAAAATTGCTTCTCAATAAATGTTATTCCATGAATGAATATTTAATAATACACTGCTAAATGAGGCATTAAATGTGTTTTCACATTTGTTTTCAAAAACGGCTTAATACAAGTGCTTTATTTTGAAGGAAGAAAATGCTTTCTCGTGGTATCGATTAAGTTGACCTGCACAACATAACTGCATTTGGTGAAATAATGTGATTTGGAGAGAATAAGAGTGTTTGCGTCAGGCAAACTGGACTTTGGTCTTGATTTCTCTGCTCATTCCCTTTGGGAGTTTGGGCTCAGCCCTTAACATTTCTCCTCTTCAATATTCTTTTCTGGACAGAAAATGTCCTTCAAAAAGTCATGTTAGTGGGTGAAGAGAACCATTGGTTCAGGAGATGGGGGCCTAACCAAGCACTGAGTGCCTGTGGCTGGGGCTCTTACTACTTGCTACACTGATATTTCTGTAGCGACCTTCTCACTCTTTCAAGCATGATGCTAGTTAATTACTGATAGCTGCTGGGCTGGGTTGCTCATCAAGTGGGTTGGAATCACAAAGCAGTTAATGTTAGGAGATGCAGTAAGTGTGAGCCGTGGTGGAAACTAGGGGTGAGGGTCAGCAGATTCATTAGACACTTGGTTTTTCTCTCTGGCTCAGCAGCAGAGGCAGCTGTTCCTCTGGCTGGATGTCCAGAGTCATTTGCAGGGGTGATAATTTCCAAAATGGATTAGGATTATTTTCTTGGAATAAATGTATATTAAAATTTGAATATAATGTATTTGTTAATTAGAAAAAGAAAGGGTAACATTTCAAATGTTAAGTAGAAACAACTTGTGTAAAACAAAAGGATCCATTAATAAAAGGTTTTTTAAAAAATAACAACAACTAGTTTTAATAGGGGGGGCAGAGAATTAAACTCTTATTTTTTCTTAAAAAAAGAATTGCTTTTTCTTCCGAAAGTAATGGGTAAAACACAAATGACTTTGATGGGGGTGTCAGAGCAAATTCTGCCGAGTAACCAAATGGGCTATCAGGAAGGGCCATGAGGCTGTATTGTCTTGGACTATACCATCACTGTGACTACATTGCTGGCGGGAAGATAAACTAACACAACATCACAGAAATCAACATGGAGATTTCTCAAAAAACTAAGAATAAAAATTCCCCTACACTCAACCATTCTGTTTTGGATATTTTTGCCAAAGGTCTGAAAATATCATACAGGCGTACACATGTTTACAGAAGCACAGCTCGTGATTGCTGCCACCTGGAAGCAGCTTGCACGCTCACCCACAGGCGAGTGGACACAGAAGATGTGACATACACATAAAAGCAATAAAAGGAAAATGTGGCACAGATGTGCAGTCATATGCTTCTCCATCAAGAAAGGGTTAATGTGTTATTTGTAGGAAAAAGAGAGGCCCTAACGCTCAACCATGACATAAACCAGTTACAGAGGTTAAATATTCCATGGTTTCTTTTATGTGTAAAACTAGAGTAAAATAATGCAAAGAATAAAATAAAAAAGTGAAGAAACAGTGCAGCAGACTTTGTGGAGCTAGGGAGGGACCTGGGGAGGGATCTGGGGAGGGACCTGGGGAGAGCAAGGAGAAAAGGCGGGCAGGGGAAGAAAAGGAAACAATACGTAAGAGATATATGCACCAGTTCCCCATGAGTGACCACTATATTTATTATGTACCATAAACATATACAGCAGTTCCCAGCATTCTGGGAACTTTGGCAAGAAGATCACTGTGAGTTTGAGGCCAATCCGTGCTACATAAGCGAGTTCAAGGCCAGCCTATACTATATAGTGAGACCCTGCTTCAAAACAAACAAAAACATGTACAGTGGTACCTTGGTTGATAAACTTAATTCCATGGTTCTGGGGAAGATGGCCGAGGTCTTGCACGATGGCCACAGTAGTGTCTAATAAAAACAGAGGAAAGATAAGGTTAAAACAGAAAATCCACTTACATATTTAAAATATTTCCCAGACAACAGGACCCAGTGTTGGAAGTGCAGAGCTGTAAATACTTCATTCAGGCTCAGAGGTGCTTTCTTTTAAGGCTGCACATGGTTAGAGGGGCTACCTGACAAAAAGCAGGGCTGATATGTACAAAATCATCAAATTTGCCGTATAAATGGAGTTATTCATGCAATAGCAGTCTGACTGGCTTGAAAAAGAAACAACTTTCTATCTGCTAAATGTTTGGGGTTGTGTAGGCCTGCTGCCCAACACATATTAATTTATCCATTTCAAAGAAAATGGTAGAACTTTCTTTGTCATTATTTTTAAAAGGGAAAACTGCAAATTACATTTCTTTCAGTGCAGACTTCAGAGTGGTGATGAGAAATTTTGAACAAAAGCATCTTGGTAATAACAAGGTACATTTTTTTCTTATTAGAAGCAGAATTTTCCAGTGATTTTCTTTTTTTTTCACCCAAAACAGCCTGAGGCATTATGTGGTGAGGTGCTGGGTAACATCTATTTCGGAGTCCATTGGCCAAAGAAACTCAGCTGAAAACTAGGGGTTCTTTTTTCTCTTTTTATGTTTGTAAGTGGGGCTATTCTGGAGGCTATGAAAATATCATAGCTGAAAATCAGCTCAGATTTCACAAAGGAAAACTTATTTATTTCAGAGTTGAGAAACTAACCTAACTCAAGAAATTATACCAAAGCCACATAAAAATGATGTTAATTTTCTAGATTCGCCATAGTTTTCTCACTGCCAATTCAGTATGTTTCCAACTGTAGCTTAAATCATTTGAGTGTTTCACTGATTATCCATGATGTAGAAATAAATACTGAATTTCATTTCATAGCTTAAATGTGAACTAGTGACTGTGATATTTTAAGATAATTTAATGACTTCTTTGCTATTGCCTTGTGATACAAGACTTGGTTTTAAAATAAAATTTGTATTTTTTCTAATCATACAAGTTGCACAAAATAATGAATATTAGTTTATATAAAATTCTTAGCAGAGAACAAATAAAGACTTTAATCAATACTCAGAAGGAAATAAAGCTGATACTCAGAACAAACAACGCTGTCTTTCAGTGGCACCCGATCTTATTAAGTGATGTGTCTCTTCCTTAAGAATGGGCAAATTCGTAGTTAAATGGACACAGAAAACCACCTAAAATGTTGGGAGCTAGAAGAAGCTGTAAGGAGCTGCTGGTGTTTTGGAGGAGCTAATCATGCTGGTTTTTCTGATGAACTTGGCTATTTTCATCCTTCAAGGAGCTCAGGACCTTCTTGGCACTGAGAACAGCTTTGATTCACTTTGGGGAAGCTCTGGTCCTCATTTTGAGCATTATGGAGGGGAAGATTCTGCTAACTCTCCTGGGGAAGCTTGCTGTGTTGGCTTCCTTGATGGGAACTCAGGTTTCCTGATCATTGGAGGAGCTCAAGATCTCACTGTTGCTGAAGATGGCTGTGGTACCTTTCAGGGGAGCTCAGGTTTTTACTTTGAATGTCACTTTCCGGCTCCAGTGAAGATCCCTCAGCCTGATAGCACAGATCCTTCATCCTTCTGGCACAGACTTTCTAGATTTCACCGCTGACCTTTGGACCTTCCCAGCACAGACCTCTGAAACAGGCTTATGTGAGACACTGTCATGAGCTCTTGGCCTCTAGCTGGACTGATGGGGTGGGGTATTGTTACTGGCTCAGGTATTCAGTTGGACTAATGCAGGACATTGTAGTGGGATTCAAGCCCTCAACTGGATTCTTTGGTCTTTAGTGTGTGGACAGATTTCCTACATTCTCTTTGTATATGATTCTCCGAGTGACTATTATAAATAATCTTATTAAATATGTGTCCTGTATTATGTTGTTCCCCTTGCAAGGACCCCAAACCAACACATTTAACTTCTAGTTTGGGAGGATCAAATGAGAGAGGGGGAGGTGCTCTGCAGTCTCTTTTGAGGTTTGAGGAAACACATCTGAATGAGCTAAGCATCTCATAAGGCCCTAACTCTCCAGGGCTCCCACCATCTACCAACACTATTACACCAGGACCAGGTCCTGACAGATCAACTTTAAGGGACCCTCAATCACAGTCTCCTGTAATTGCTAACTCGCTAGCACCATCAGCTCCTTGGAAGAACTCCTGTGTACTGTAGAGGACAAGGTCAGAACTACACAGGCTTTTGCTGTTGTTGATTCTGTTATATCTGAAATGCAGAAGCAATGCTTACAGCTCTGCAGCAGTTCGCAGCATGCCTGAGGACTGCTGACCTTGGTGTTAAAGAGGAGGTAGACAGCAGCCTCTATGTTTTGTTCCCTTAGGAACTATTCATTCCTTGAGAGCATAGAAGAGATGACTTTTTTCTTAAATGAAAATATTCTTGAACCCCCCAAAACCCCCAAACAAAACACTGGTAACTACTTCGTTTTGTTTGCTTCTTTTGCAAGTTTTAGCATCTTTCTCCCAAAGTCAAGGTGAAGAAATTGTTTCAGATAAATTATTTGACCTAGTTTTTGAACACAATGTGGGCCGAAGTTAAATGATATCATTTGCTACATGTGAATCTGAAAATATTTTGCAACTTTTTGTCAGACATTATGCTAGGGGGAGGAATTAAATAAGTAATTTTTAACACAATAAAATGCATCTACAGGGAACAAAAATTGGAAACCACACACACAAGGAACAGGAAATGATGTTTGAATTAATGACACAAATTGGAGTTAGTTTAAGGGTTCCTGTAACTTGCAAAGTAATAGTCCCCTTTCTATGCAGTGCTCAGAGATCAATGTAGAGAAGCCTTCAGAGACATGGGAAATGCTTTATCAGGTCCCTGTCTAGTGCTACCCTTGGCATTTTGATTACTGTTAGATCTGATTTTATCAGAACAGTCCCATCAGTAAGTCAGCAATTTTATCCAGAGATATAAAGCAGAGGAAACTACACTATTTGTCCACCTGGTAGCAGACTTGGAAATGACTCGAGCTCTAACTCCAAGGTATGAGCTATTTTCACCACTTTTTGAAGCCTCTAGACTTTCAAATTGTGTTTATCTTTTCAATTCCTATAAATTAGATGACATTTATCATTTTTATATTTGGCAAAAGGTGTTTAAAAAACAGTGTATAGTAGGTTTTGTGGGGTTTTTGTGTATATGTAAACAAGGTATCATTTTATTTCCAAGCCCTGTGAGGAAACATTTTCCCTTTACTGTGGGAGAATCAGAAATGCAGAAAGATAGAAGTCAGAGAGTAACACCGAGACTTTGTATTTGAATTTAGCTGGTTTAATGATGAACCACTGGATTTTCAAATGTTCAAGCAGCATGATCTCTAACAGGAAATCCTAAAGAGTTTTTAAAGTAACACATATTTAAGTAAAACTAAATTTCTGAGCAACAAATGTTTTAACTCAATATGCTGAAGAAATTGATCATTCATTCTAGCAAGCTGCTGGAATGATACAGCAGACTGAGCTGTGAGATACAAATGAACAAAACTTAGCAACGGTGTTAGACCTGCGATACAACACAGAAGCACATCAGCAAACTGAGTTTGAGGGGTGACTGCCAGGAGGCAAATGTGATGCATCTCTGCTTGAGATTTTCCTGCACTATGTAGCTTTTGAGACAACAATGGGATTTGAAGGGCTGGGAAAGTTACCTGGTGTTTGGAAGACAAAAACATCTCATATTCTAGATGCAAAGGCAAGATGATAGGATAAAAGAAGCATACACCCTACTATCGAGATGGAAGACAACAGCAAAATCATTGAGTTGACTTTGTTTTCCAGGTATGAAAAGAGAAAATGAACGAAGACTGATCCCAAACCCAGGACCACAGAGTTTATTAAGTACATTAATCAGAGGTCTCTACTCTCAGCCCAGTGGTTCCCTGCAGACAACGCACTAGTGAGCATGCTATGGGGAGATCCTAGGTGATGCTGTTACCAGGAGGTATTTGTGGGTTTTGTGCACAAAGTCATCGGGCTCCAGCTTGGTACATTTTTAGCTCAGGACACAGAAAAAGTGGATATTCTCAGTGGATGTTATTAATGATTCTCTAGTTATTTCAACAGTCTGAACAATATGATGATATTGACAGAAGAAAACGTGGATGGAGAAAGAGAACACAGGTGCAGAGCCTCAGAGTGCAGACAGGAAGCAGCAGATGTAAAAACAGGATCCCTCTTTCACCTGCTCCACGGGTGAATTAGCAAGAAGATATTGACACTTTGCAGAGGGTGTTATAGGAAATGCAAGCATCGTGGGAGTTTGAGTTAAGAGCTCTTGATATTTAGAGACCATAGCTGCGGTGATGAATGAACAAATAACTAGGTACATGGAGTAGGAAGATGGCGGCTCTGAAGGAAATATTGCTCACACACGCATAGTTCGTTACACAACTACCATGGAGTTACAATGAAATGTGATAACAACATTCACTTATCTTAACTTAAACTCACCAAATATACAAAATAATGTGCAACTTTTTTTGCAGAAGTGATTACAGAAAAGACTGATGGGACTAAAATAGGAAAGAAGTAATTTCAGTGATCAATTGTTTTAAAATAAAAGGCTATTCTAGTATACTACTAATGGTGTTTTAAACAATGACATTAAAAGAAGAATGAATTTGATGGTGAAGTGTTAGTGAGTTAGTTTTTAATATTCTGTTCGTTTAGTAGTTATCAGGTAATAGATAGCAAGAGTAAAAATATCTCTAAAGGTAGAGGTCAAACATTTGTAATTGCTGCCATTCTATGAAGATGAATTCTCTTATGAAAAGGTGAGGAATAAAACCAAGGCAGTGTGGGCGGAGAGGAGTTTTGTACATGAGGACAGAAGAGAATAAAAAGAAAAAACAGAGACAAGTACAGGGAAAAAAAGCATTTGTTAAATATTGAACATTATAGTGAATCTGAAACTGGGAAGTCATAAAGGTCTCTAGAGTTATGTCTATTTGTTTTCTCTTATGAGTATTCCTAATGGATCGATGGCATAGGCTCTGTACTGCAAAACAAAACAACAGAACAACAACAACAAAAAATCTACAAAAGGCTGTGATTTAAGGACACTCTGAAAGGCTTGAATCAAAAGCCATAGTTTTGAGATTATCCAGATGTTTACAAGTGTAGATTTTAATTCACCTTAGTATTTATTTTATAAGATTTTAAGCACTTGAGCATTTTTCAGGGTACAAAAGAAGCAAGGCAGACAGAGAAGTCAAGTCTGCCAGAGAAGGCCAATCATTGCTCCAAAAATTGACGGAAGAAGAGCTCATTGTGTAAAATCAGCCCTACAGAAAGATATGAGGGTTCGCTTGTCCAAAAGGATCTGAGGTCACTCTGATGAAAAGAAGAAGCACTCTGAGGCTGAAGGGAGAGAAAATAGCATGATTACAGGTCTCCGTGTCCTCATCTTTGCGGGCAGAAAGTGAAATGCACCAGAACTACTTACCGGGGAAAGTAATGATCTGATTCTTAAGAAGAATAAAATGTGTTAGTGAATTGTAAAGGAAAGTACATACTTATGAAATAATAATGGATTTCTGTCTGTATGCACAATATAGACCAAAGAGGTAGGATTTCCTCTTCATTTTGTTAGTACGTATCTGCAGCACATAGTGTTTAGTTACTTGTGTGGACTTGTGCATGGACATGACACATCTTCATCCCCTTTCCCTCCACTTTCTCCTGGGTCTCTCCACCTTTCGCTCCCCTTCCCATTTGAGAAAGATCTATCTCCTTGCTTTCCAATTTTTCATCTTTTTATTTTTCTCTTCACTTATCATTTGTGTTTCTCACATAAGAGAAACCATGAAATATTTAACCACATATGTCTGATTTACTTCACTTAATATCGTGGTCTTGAGTTTCATCCAGTTTTGTACATATGACTCAAATTCATTCTTTATGGCAGAGTAGTACTCCATGTTGCATAAACATGACATTGTCTTTATACATTTCCCTGTGGATGGACATATAGGCTGTGTCCAAGATGTAGCTATGATGAGTTGAGCTGCTGTAAACATGAGTGCGCATGGATCACTGTGATATGGATGTCCTTAACTCAAAGGAAAGGGAGGGTTTCAGGAGGTGGTGAAATGTTCAACAAAGTCTGTTCCACATGCGAGTCAATGCTTTTCCACCCAGTTAATGACCAGTTAGGTACTTAACATCTCTTCATCTGAGATTTTTTAAACTAAATGCAAATATTTTTAGGTAAACATTAAAAAATATGAAGATAAAATTAAGGATACCAAAATCAAACAAGATTCAACTGAGTGGGATGGACAGATTAAGACACATACTAGAAACCAAGATATTTCCTTTCCCTCAAGGCAGAAGTGCAATCAGAGCAAGGAAAAGTTCAGGATAATTCAGTATTACATTTCTATTGTAAGCATCTCACATGCAAAAGACTGTGTTCAATGTATTTTTAAAAATGTTCACAGAATCTATTATTGTCTGCAGGAAGCTGCTCTGAACTATGAATATTTCTTAGTGTCCTGACCAAGAGATTACCATCTTTGCAGTGATGACTGGAATAATACATACATTGGGATATGTACATGTATATGAGATCAGTGAGAAAAAAAGGTGTAAAGGAGCAGAGGGTTAGCTGGCTCAAGCGTTCCAGGATTTCAGTCTCTGGTCAGCTGCTCCAAGGCAGGAGAAGCATGGAAGAGAGGAATGAGCAGCACGGGAGAGGGGTCCCAAGGGGAGAGAGGCTCCCTGTGTCATCTCAGGGCAGAAAAGAAGGAGTGGGGATAGAGAAGAAGGAGAAGTGGTAGGAGGAGAAGGCTAAGGAAAAAGAGAATAAGGAGAAGAAAAAGGAACAGACCAAACGGAACGAGAAGAAGGAAGAGGAAGCGGACGAGATGGCTTTCATAGTGTCCCATTAGTTCCAGTATGTTGCAATGACATTATCATTTTTAACTGTAGAAACTGTCTGGAGTCTTCTTTACTCTTTGAGCCATTGGTTATTCAAGAGGGTAGGATATAATTTCCAATGTTCAGGCAGGTTTTGCAGTTTCTTTTGCTATTGATTTTCACAGTCATTGCACCATGATTTGACAATATGCATGGGAGAATTTCAATTCCCTTGTATTTACATAAGTATGTTCTATGAGCTAGTATGTGGTGTATTTTGGAGAAAGTCCTGTGTGATGCTGAGAATGTTTACTCTGTTTTCAGGTGGACAAGTCTGTAGATATCTACTAAGTCAATTTGTTCAAAGATTTGTTTCACCTCTGATATATGTTTTTCTTGAGACAAGCTCTTGCCATGTAGTTCAGACTGGCCTTGAATTCACTATGTAGCCCAGCCTTGCCTCAAACTCACAGTGATCCTCCTGTCCCACCCTCTCTGGTGTTCCATGATCCAATTGTCTTCCAAATGCAGGAAAATTTGGGGGACACTCTAAACCTAAGCCATAACTTATTCTTTTTTTTTTTTTTTTTTGTGGTACTGGGGGTCGAACTCAGGACCCTGTGCTTGCTAGGCAAGTGCTTATTCCACTGAGCTATATCCCCAGCCCCCCATAACTTATTCTTATTAAAATTTCTTTAGAATTAAAATCAATGAAAAATGCTCTTACTGTAATATCATTAATATAGGATTTGGGAAACAAATATGAACTTTTTAAAGGAAAACACTGAAGCAATACTCACCTAATTTCCTTAATTTTATGTGCTGTGGGTTATCTATTCATACTCTAATTCTAAACATTTACAGTAAATTAAATTAGCCGCTTATTCTCCCAACCTCCAATCCAAACACTTTTGAAAAGAGAAAATTTGTAACAATAAGCACGACCTCAGGGTCGTTCTCTTAATGTATCATATCTGTTTATTCTTTAAATCAGAAAGAACCTTCTCTTATGTGGAAGGTAATGGATAGAATAATCACAAGATGAAAGAGACACTTGCTAATGAAAACTTAGATACTGATAATATGTGAAACACATTTCTAATCTTTGATAGTTACAATGACTTGCAGTTAACAGTCTTATAAACACACTTTGTTGGAAAGAGATTAAAAGACAGACTCAGTTTATACTTTGTTTCCTTTTCTTCAACTTTCCAGTCCTTTTATCTCCTCCCAAATGATTGTATCCAGGCTCACAGAACCAGCTCTCCCTTTACCTGTCTGAAGGCTTCTGTCTTAGCTGTTTTCTCATCACTGGGACACAAATTCTGACACTTGAGTGTAAAGGAGGAGAGTTTTCTTTTGGCTCATGCATTCAGTTCTGCTGGTGTGAGTGCTTATGTCTAGATGTCCCCACAATGCCTCATGCAGGAGGGGAAGGTCCAAAAATGGCTGGATTAGGGTTTGAATGTGGGTCAAGGGTGGGATGCTGCGACTAAGGGTGTGGAAAATGGAAGCCCCGCCCCGGCTGTGGGCAGCATCTATCAGTAGGCTTGGACTATAAAGGGAGAGAGGGAAGGCATGTTGCTTGCAACCTTCTGTCTGCCAGGCCACATCAGGAACTCCTTCTCTTCTGTAACACCCCTCTGCCATGCCACTCTTCTCTGGAGCCAGCCAACTGTGGGCTGAAGTCCCCACAAGCTGTGAGCAGAAATGAGCCGTTCCTCCTTTAACATTGGGTGTCCTGTTTTTCTTTGCTCAATGCAGAGAGAAACTAAGACAGCTGGTTTATAGACAGAATGGCATAGCAGAGGGATATAGGGTGAAAATGCTGAGAAGGCAGAGATAAGAATTTCCCAGACCGTGTCCCCAGTGACCTGCCTCTTCAGACCACTCCCCCACCTGGGTCCAGCAGGTCAGCTCTAGCACTTTAGGAACCCTGCTGTGCATGCAAGTGGCTGTGAGGGGTTGTCTCGATATGAGTCATAACAGCTGCTGGGCTCCCCCGTGAGCCTATGCTGGCTCCCAATCATGAGCTCTTTGACATCTGTATCAGCCAACGCCCATGCAGGAAAACATACATGGTGCCACCCTGGGAACTTAATACCCAAGAAAGGTTACAGTGTGTGGGAATTCGGAAAGAGTGAAATAAAAATAAATTCTTTCACTGATGGCCAACTGAGGACTTGAACCTGCTTGCTGTGAACCAACTGCATGAGCATAGAAAGTATTATCTAGAAATGATTGCTCGAAGAATCTATGCTAAATTAATGCAAAAATGTCAAAAAGGCTACATAGATATTCCTCATTTAATGACCCACCCATTTAATGAGTTCAGATTTGCGACCAACTACTTAGACTTACAACACTCTTTGTTTTGTGCAGTTCTGTACATCTGGTTTATGCAGTGTCAATGTCTTCTTTGGAGATAGTGTACCTTGCTTACATAGCACTCTAATTTTTGCTGATTGCACTCTACAGCACAGTCCTGCAGTTTTAAGTTCTGTTATACATTACAGAATTGCATGTAAAAGTTATGCAGATAGAAGCAAAGTCATCCACATGGAGTTTTCTTTGTCCATTTCTTTGTTCTGAATATTGTAACACCCATTCTACATATAAATCTTCATTTAGCAACCAATTCATATAATGACCTAGTCACAAAAATAGAGCTCAGTTGTTAAAAGAGAAATGTCTATGAATTGTTTCTCATAGTGATGGTACTGGGGGCGGAACCCAGGCTTTATGGCACTGATCTACATTCCCAGACTGGTTTGTTTTTAGGCCAGGCTCTCACTAACTCCATAAGTTGCCTAGGCTGGTCTCAGAGTGGTGCTCATCCTGCTTCAGCCTCCCAAAGTACTGAAATTATGGGCACACAAAGCCATGTCCATAATTACTTAGAGGTTTTATTTCTTAGTAGTGGTGGGGCTCAAACCCATGCATACTAGACAAACCCTCTACTACTGACCAACAGCCTAGCTCTTTATTTTATTTTTGTGACGCTGGGGTTGAATCAGGTGTTTTTAAAGTTTTTGAGAGTATTTCTTGCTAAGTCACTAAATTGCCCAGAATGTGCTTGAATTTGGAATTCTGCCTCAGCCCCGCAGAGAGCCTGGATCACAGGCATGTACCAGCACACATGACTGTCACTGCATTTTTTAACACAGAATCTCTTTAACAACACAGTAGTCATCCAGTGCACTTGAATCTGCCCCCTCTGAATTAGAGAAATTGATGTATTTGCACAGTGTCTGAAATAATTAAAGTAAAATAGGAAGCTGTGGGCTGTGAAGAAATTATTCTAAAGTTCAGAGTCTTCGGATTTAAATAAATTAGTAAGTTTGCTCCATTCTTTAAACTCAAATCAGTAGAAACAATTTCCAGTTCACAGAATTACTTTAAATATTGAAGGAGACAGTAAGTACAAAGACAGTGGTGCACAGTCTGTGCTCAGTCACCAGAAACTACTGTTATTATTAGCGTTTTTATTAAAACTCTCTATCTCCCTTTGCTCTAATTCTGTCCTCATAAGCTCTCATTTAGGGTGATTCATTTGCTTTCTGGATTTGTTGATTCTGAAAAACAAAGTCATGTCTATAAACTCTGTTACACTCAGTTTTTTTTTTTGTTTTTTTTTTTTTTTTGGTTGTTTCTTCTTATTTAGTTCACCATCAGGCCACAACAAAGACTTCAAGGCTTTCTGCACAAACTGAGAGAATGTGCTTCTTGGTTGATACAGCCTGATCAGAACCTGAGAGATGACGAAGTCACCTCACTAATCTTCTCTCTTAACTGGACAAACACGCCTGCATTTTTCTTTCTCTCTGCCAACATCATTAACAATGTTGCTGACAATGTGTTGAAATACTGCTGTTTTATGTTCTAATTTCAGCAATATCTAAGATGTTTTTATACAACTGTGATGTCTTTGGTTCTTGTAGTTTGATCCTGTACTGATTAACTTTGGCATAGGGTAGAGGAAATAGAGCCAGAAATTTTTATATAAACAGCAACTAAATTTTTACTACTGTACATAAATGAATTTTCAGAAAATTTTAATTGTGATCGATAATTCCTTTAAGGTATATACACTACTTCAAGGCCTCCTACACAAAATAAAAAGGTGAAGATCACTTTTACTTAGAAGTGAAACATCTAGATGTGAAGAAATGCCATTATTGATTTCATGATATAAAATAATCAAAAGCAAAGAGCAAAAACATTAAATAAAAGCAAAGGGCATATTACCTCATACTTTTCTTCATTTGTCATCATGGGCACGTTTCTGTGCTAGGAAAAATAAAGAAAAATGGAAATTAAAGAGCAAATTTGAGAAACAGATATTCATAGGTATCAGTTTAAATAAAATTTAACTTTACAATGACCAAGATTTTTTGAAAATTAAATTTTCTTGATAAAAATAAAAAAACTCTTAATATCAGAGGTTAAAAATATTTGGTACAGAATGCCAATTTATTCCCAAAGGCTAGATCGAAAATACAAATCCTTGATTGTGAGCATACAGAGTTTGAGATGTTTGGAAAAAAAAAAAGCACCTGCATGAAAACATTTAAATACTAAAGTGTTCCTCAATGAATTAATTTTATCTTAGTCTGAACTAACATACAATTAGGAACTCAGGGTGTCTTGCGGATGAGATGCTATAAAAATTTGCTTTCTATGAATTACATTATTGCTAACCAAAAGAAAAAATTATGATTGTATAGTTTTAACTAATCTATTTTGTTTTTAGAGCAGTCTTAGACTGGGGAAAAGCTGTGCTGTGCTGTGGCTGCAGCGCTGGGAACCGAATGGGAACGTTTCAGAGCGGCCGCTTAACTCATCCGTGTGCACATGCGGTTCCGCTCTGACTTCCACGTCATGCGCAATTTTATTCTTCGGTTCTCATATTCCACTTTAGGGCTGTGGCACACTTGGCTGTCCCCAAACCTTTGGAAGGACATTTTCGTGTTTCCCATATTTTCATAATTATGAATAAATTTCACACAAATATTCATGTGCTAGTTTCTGCGGAGACATAGTCTTTTCACTAATCTGCGAAAACACCTGCTGATTTCTCTGCGGGACTGGTTTGTGGGATGATGGATATCTACTGAAGAAAGCGTCAAACTCTCTTCCAAAGTGGCTGTTCCACTTCGTACTCTTGCAACCAATAAATAAGAGCTCCACAAGAGCCCTCAGAGGCACGCGTCTTTTTGCTAACTTGGGTAAATGCCTAGGAGTGTAACTGCTGAGTTACTTGCTAAGAGGAAGTACCGCATAGGTGTGTAAGACACTGGAGTAGTTGTCGGAAGTGGAGGAAAGACTGCATTCCATCAGTGAATGAATACTCATGCCCTTCCCATCCTTTCCTTAAACCGAAGCTCTCAATAGTTTAGCCTTTGGACGAGGTAACAGTGTCGTATGGTATCTCGTTATTGTTTAAAGCTGCATTTCTCCAATGACACAGGATGCGGAACACATTTTCATGTGCTTATTTTCCATTTGCATATGTTGTTTTGGTTGTGAGGCAGTGTTTTTTCCAGTCAATCTTCACATGGCATTGTTAGAGTTTCTCTTGATGAGTTTTAAAAGTTCTATCTTTTGGAAGCAAGTCTCTTCTAGAACTAGTGATTAGAAACCACTTCTCCAAGTTGATGGCTTCTCATCTCATTCTCTTAGCAGGGTTTCTCTAGAAGTGAAATTTTTAAAATGAATCAAATTACATTTACTTTGCTTTCATAGATCATGCTTTTTTATCTAATGACTCATTGCCAAACTCATTTGCCTAAATTTTCAACTAGGTTATTTTGAGTATTAGGTTTGGGTGTGCCATTTATTTTGAGTTAAATTTTGTAAAATATTTAAGGTCAATGTCCACAGCCTGTTTTTATGAGAGAGCACGGTTGTCCAATTTTCACCACCATTTGTTGAAAGGACATGATTCTCTGTCAAAGATTCATTGACTGCCTTTATGTTCATGAAAAATATACTCTGTTCTACTGATCTTTTGTCTAGTCTTTTACCATTGTTACAGTTCCCCGTTTGTGCCACAAACCCTCCTGCCCCATTGAGGAATAAAAGGGCTTTCAAATACAGTTCTCTTTTCTACATGCATATGATAATGTTCTGTCAAACAGGACTTAACATCCAAGAAAGGACAGCTGAAGGAGACATTCCACTCTAAGAAAGCAAAGGAGCATGACAACATGGAAAATGCAGTTTCAGCTCTCATTCACCTCCAGTGGTCAAGGTAAACCACTTGGTTTGAGGGAACTTCAGAGTCTTCATCTGTAGAATGAGGCCATTGAAATTTCACTTACAGGATTTTAGAAATGATTAGATGAAACCAAGTATAAAATCATCTAGTACATATTAAGTACTCAGCACATGTTTCTTCTACAGAAATTCTATACAAAGTGTTTAATAGCTCTGCATTGTGCACTTGATTTTCTAAATGAGAAAACTTGACTCATTCGTCAGACAAGCCCTGAGAAAGCTCATTTCCCTTTCTCAGTATGTTCTTTAACAGACAACCAAAAGTCTTTCTTTTTTCCCCAAATCTTTGTTCACAACAAGATAGATTTTCATTTCCTTCCAATGCCATAGGGTATTTCCATGAAAATATAAGAAAGAACTCATCCATGACCACAAGGAAAAAAGCTTTCGAAGTAAAAAGTTGGGTAATCACAGCACTCCAAGCTGCATACAGCTAAAGGAAATTTGAGGTATGCAAGAAATACTGTGAGTTTCACCATGACAGTTATGACCATTGAATTTCTGTAAATCAGAGAATGAGAGGAAACTTATTAGCAGTAGTTATGATTTTTATAGAATCCTTCTTGAGAGACATAGAAAAGGATGAGTCTAAGTTGGAACATTCTTCACTTTCCTACTAACCCCAGTATTAACAGAACGGATAACTGTGTCAAGAGGAAAAACTTCAGGTGTCTGCACATAGGTTATATAGATACATATATCAGATATAATATATACAGTGTTTAGGAGTTGAACGTGCATGCAGTTTATTTCAGTTCTCAATTCATGGGGTTCTCCTTACACTTGGTGTTAGAGAGCTTTCCAGGTTTGGAGTTTGATACCCAGTACCACACTACACACAAAATCAATCAATCAATCACTACTAAAAAGAAAGAATTCAAAGTATTTCTAATTCATGAAGCATGAATAAAAAGATTGGTGTACATATACCAATAACGCTTGGGTTAATTGAAAACCGGTTCCTCTAACTACACATCTTTAAAATCCAGAGGACTCAGTATTCAGGATTCCACTATGATGGGAACAGCTTTTGCTGACTTTGTTTTTCTTGTGTTCTGTCTGCTTACACCCTTAGTCTCAGCCCTACTCCCCTGTGCTCTCAGAAGTGCCCAAGCACAGGCAGTTCATGTGGGTGGCTTCCAATAAGTTTTGTTAAAACTCATTTGACAGGGATTTATGCAGAATCCCTGTCCATCTCTCTAATGTAAATTGATGGTATGCTTGAGACGGGTTCAGAGATCATTTCCACTCTGAGTTCTGAGATTTTCAGCTCTTCTCATTTACTCTCTTTCTTATTTCATTGAACCCTATTCCTTTATTATTATTTTTTTTTATTCTTTTTTGGTACCAGGAATGAAACCCAGGACCTTGCGCTTGCCAGGCAGGTGCTTATGCCACTGAGCTATAGCCCCAGCCCTCCATGCCTTTAAACATATTTTATGATCTTGAATCTACATTCGCCAAAATCAGTACTGCTGTCTAACTGCACCATCAAGAGGGCCCAGGGAGTCTTCCAGGGAGCTCGTCCGTGGCTTTTCTCTTTCTGTATTGTAGGGGCTCCCACTAGTTTTCTATGTCCACCTAATCAAATAGTAAAAATAAAAAATGCTTGAAAGACATCATAAGAAGCAATAGGGCTGGAACTGCGGTGAGTGTACATTAGTTAGGCCAATGCTTTGGATAACAACTGAAACTCATAATCCCACTGAACTGTCAGAAGAAAAAGGAACACAGTCTCTCTATCTGTTTATCACCAATCCTAGCCATTTTATCTTATCTTTCTAATTCTATCTCTCTCTACCGCTATCTCTCCATTTCTATCTATCTACACAGAAGGAGACAGGCCTTCCAAAGTCACCGCCTTCCTCACTCAGGCCTAATCTTCTACAGGGCACTCAATGAACAGCTCATCAGTGGCTTAATCCACTAATTCCAAATTACCTACCTCTGCACATGAGAATTTTGAGAGCCATTTCACCTATAAACCATAATATTATAGTACAAAAATTGATTTTCGTTGTAAAACTTGCTGCTTTATAGTTTATAGTATGAGCTTCACAAACATACTTAAAACTTACATTTTACCCTGTCTCCCCTGACCAGCCCCATGAAGGAAAGAGATGTACTGAGTTAACATCACCTACTCAGCAGGAGTTGATACCCCAGCCAGGAATGTTCACATAGGAATATTCATATGCTAACATGGGCAGGAGGGCCAGCTATCTAATGAACATCTCTCTGTACCTCAGAGGCCGACTGACAGGACATGGTCTATCCTCACTACCCCTGGCATCTGTAAGAAGTCTTCATTCTTCTTGCACCCTCTCTTGCCTCTCCATGCAAGAAGACAAAGAAATGTCACAGGACCACCGGAGGAAATGGAGTCAGAGTTCCATGGATTTTTTCTGAACACACTGAGGAAAGGGGTCACTCTTAAGTACCTACCAAGAATGACACGTTCAATGTCCTTCTTAACCTCTATAAAGTATTATAAAAAGTTAATTGGATGTTTAAGAGTTTGATCCCTAGTACCACAAAAAAAATATGTGAGTTTAATTGGATGTTTAAATAAAATAAAAATTTTACAGAAAAGCCAACATGCCACATCTTCCTCCTCACTTCAAGCACACTCGTCCCATCATCCTTGCCACTTTCTGCTGAAGGTCTGGAATGGTCTTTCCTCAGGGTCTTTCCAAGGTGTGAAAAAAAGTACCATGAATCGCGCTCTCCAGCACCACTCAACAGAAAGGCAGCCCATAAGTCACGATGCTGTGTCCTCATCCTCATTAGTCACTGGATTTGGCACAGTGCAACTCCTGGCTCTTCCCCAAAGTCACAGTGACCATGAAAAGGAGACAGTTTGAATCCATTCAGGGCATCAGGCCACCAACTCAGTGTAATTAAAGACCCTGAAGAAAGAGGACTCCAGAGCTACTGCAGAAAGCGGCAAGGGTGATGAGATGAGCATACCTGAAGGAAAGGGAGAACATTTTGAGAATAATGCCATCTTGTCTTTTGCTGTAGAACATTTTCTAAAATTGGAACAGTCACCATATTTTTTTCATACTTACAGTACTATGCCATAAAATAAGCCTCAATAAATTTCAAAATGTCAGAAATCTGGAAGTTCAGAGAGGGATTGAACTCGCTGTCTGAACTGGTCTATTTCTTCATGTTGGGGCTTATTTGGGTATTTCAAGCTATTGCGACTGTCCCTGTTGTTCTGAATTCAGTTATAGATTTCTTGCTTTGACCTTTAACAAGCTTCTGCAGATGTATAAAAACATGAAATCATTAATAAGTTATTAGCCCTGGGTACATCTGCCAGTGAGCGATGTCATTTTCTCGCAACATGCTACCCTGTGTCCATGACTTGAATAGCTTTAGAAGCTATTTTACATTCTCCTGTGCTTCGGCATTAGCTCCTTTGAAGGCCACTCCCTTAGAACAGCCTCATCAGCTGCTCCGTTACGCTGCTGTCCGGGTTCCCAGAGAGCAGGACCAGGGTCTTTCCTGTTCTGGGCATGACCCCCTCCCCTTACAAGTCCCTGGCCTCAAAGTGAACTATCTCTGCTTTCTTTTTTCTTCTGTCATCTGTAGAGATTTTGATGATTCTTTGAAACTCAAATAGCAGACATGTACTATATATTGTCCTGCTCCCTTGCAGAACCAAAGTTATCCTAAACTAACTTGTTTTACACCTTAGGCACTCATCTCAGGGTTATAACAACTGAGAAATTTTCCTGGACAATTTCATTTATTGCCAAAGTTCTCTCATTTGAGTATGGCCTCTTAATATATTTTGAACTATATATTAATTGTGTCCTTTTCAAATAAACTGTCTTAGAATATTTATAGAATAATTATGGAGATTTATATTTTCTATATACTGACATTCAATTATTCTTATTATTGAAGGTAACAGTATGATACAATGGTTATAGTTAATTAACCAATAGTTTTGCATTATTATTCTCTAGCATCCATACTTTTGTAAAATATACTTATTGCTCTGAAATCCTCTCACTTACTCTCTCTCTTAATCTCCCTGTGTGTGTGTGTGTGTGTGTGTGCACGTGCGTGCACAGGCCCTTCTGGCTCTTCCTTTTCCTCTCATTTATATATCATATCCTCATGGGTACTGTCTCTGATCCAAAACTCCCTAAGCTTTTCAGTTACAAACTTCTGAAAATTTTTTTTTTTTTTCCGGCACCAGGGATCGAACTCAGGACCTTGAGCTTGCCAGGCAAGCGCTTATGCCACTGAGCTATACCCCCAGCCCCAAACTTCTGAAATTTGTGATCCTCTGAAATTAAAATGAATTTCTATTTTTATGTAGATTATTTTAAATATAATTTGAAAAATTATATTATCATTTAGAGTCTTAGCCCTTTGAGACTGTCAGTGATATACCTACTGTGCATCTAAAACACCTGTGGACCTAATTTGTTAAATGAATCAAACATAATACATTATGAATCTAGGTTTAGCTATTCTCCCTTTTCTGTTAACGTGGTGTCAGCCACAGAATCCTTTTAATTCTGTTGCCCTAGTGTACAATGGAGAAAATATTAGCACAAGATATTGTGACTATTATTTTGCAATCTGTGATGTGTGCTGCAGTTGAGGGATGTTGCTAACAATTGCACAGCACAGGTCTGCATCTACGTCTTTTGACTGTGCTTTCTCCACAAAGCTTTAGTTGACACAGGTGTGTGACTGTTACAGAAAGGGTATGATCCCGTTCATCTGCAGTGGAGCTTCTGATACTGTCAACTTTGCGAACTGGGTATATTCATGACTTTCCTGTTGCTGGGATGAGATACCTCACCCTCACCTCTCGCGTGAGAGATTAATTTGGTCTCACAGTTCATGGAGCCCGCCCATACTCAGCTGGAACCTCACGGTGGAAGGTAGTGGAGCAGCAAAGCTCTGAGCTCAGTGTAAGGCATCTGGCAAAGAGAGGCCGGTGCAAAGGGGCTGCAGGGAGTCACCCTCCAGGGGTTCCCCAGGGTTCTCCCAAGGCCTCTCAGCACCCCCCCTGGATCCCACTCCTCACACTACTGTCAGCTGTGACCCTCAGTGCGATAATTCACCAGCAAGTACGGCAACCTCAGGCTCCAGTGGCCTCTTTAGGAATCGCTTAACCCAGTCCAGGGCTCCTTAAGGTTAACAGGCACAGGACATGAATTCCACATTGAGCTGCTATTTCTTTTCTCAATCAAGGATAATACTCCCCAATCCACCCTGGAAGTAATGGACACCAGATTTTGTCGGATCAGGTAAGAGCTTCTTTTTAAAGAATCTCTACCTGTATGATGATTTTTAAAACTCATGATTTAATATTATGTTATCATCATACTGTCACAATGGATTATTTAATTTCACATTAATAGAGCATTTCATGTATTAAAAAGATATGGGGAAAAGTAACATGAGTCTTCTATACTCATCACCTCACTTAAAATATAGAGCTTTTATAACACCCTAGCATCTTTATCCTTCATATGTGCTTTCTCTTAGATAGACATTATGGCAAAATTTAAATACTTCCCCATATATTCTTTCGTTAAATATTATTTTCCCATTTTTCATTAAATAGCATATAATACATAGAGTGAGAGGAGACTACTGGGTAGCATGAATTTAGATTGCTTTGAATTTTTCTTATATCAGATGATAATTTTGCATGACTTCTCCCTCACTGTGAGGTGCTTGCTGATGTATATTATCAATGATGAGTATTGGTAGGCTGCAGGTTAAGTGTAATATAACCACAACAGTATTTTCTAAAGTTATTATACAATTTATACTCCTTGTGGCCATACATGAGCATCCTCATTTCCTTACATTCTACCTAACTGATATTGTCACACTCTAAAATACCAATATTATGAGCACGAAAACGTACCTTGCTTTGCTCTTAATTTTGACGTATTTGATCATAAGAGAGGATGAGCACCTCACCATGTTATTTATTGGTCATTTGTAGTCCAATTTCTCTTAGACAACTGGTCATAAAGTTTTTTCCATTTATTTTATTGCCCAAAAAATTAAATGTAAAGAAAACTTCAGTTGAGAGCTAATATTCTTGTTGGGTGTAAGATGAGTCAGTGCACAGGGAATTCGAGCACTGTACTCTAGTACAGATGGAGCACTCTGGTTGGGTTTTCCTTGGTCTTTCTTGTAGGCTTCCCTTTGCATTCTGAAGTTTGAAGATTGTTTTTTTGTTTTACTCAGAGAGGTTAGGGAAGAATTAATATCCTGGTCCTCCTCCATCACACGTTCTATGGTGAGACCGGGTAGAGAAATGTGCTGAACGTGGTTAGGAGAGCTGCGCCTGGGAAGGAGTCTCTGTAGTCTTCCCAGTGTGGCCTCTCTTTCCACCTACGTCTTCTTCAGATTCACAACCTCTCCAGCATTTCGTTCCCTTCACACTGGCCCCTCCACTCCCCTCACTTCGTCATCCTCCTTGACCTACACCACACATGGATTTAGAAGATACAAAATCTGATGTGACTCAGATTCTTCCCTGAAGGATGAGCTGTGTTCTATAAGACACGAATATGGATACACACAGTTTCACAAATAGTGTTGCCATCTTTAATAACATTAAACTAAACTTGTATGTTCTCAATTTTCAGTATAAATTGGTGATACATAATAGTTACATGTTTTGTTTTTGTCTTCACTGCTGTTATTTTGTTACTGTATTTTTTCTTTAAAATAAATTACATTCACTGAGGAATTTGTCAGTGTGCATAACATATGTTGGTTCTTCTCTCTCCCAAACTCCTCCCCCCATCTCCATCCCACCTCCATGAGTTCCACTTCCCTGTCTCCTATCATCCCTCTGCCACCTGCTTTTTCCATTTTATTTTGCATTCCTCAGGTGGGGAAGTGATGTGCTATTCAGCCCGTGTCCGATGTACTTTACTTAGCGTTACGGTCTCAGCGTCTACCCTTTTTGCTACCTCTGTCCTGTGTTATGGCTGAGAGATACTCCCTTGTGTATTACACCATCTTTTCTTCAACTAGTCATCTATTGATGGACAAAAAAACCTGTGAATCCTGGTTTAGCTTAATGTAATTATAGATGGAAATATTTAGAAGTATTAGGAAACCCTGTGTACACATATTCAAACACAACTGTATTTAGTTTTCAGTTTATGACTTATCATAAGGATGAATGAGATGTGTTGCATTTCTAAGCTCTCAACATCTTGCAACTCAATGATGACTCATACTTTTTATAGATAGACTGATTTTTGTTGTTGCTGTGATTACTTAGTGTTGGAATATATACTATTCTTGGCAGGTTGATGCTTTCTGTTGGTTTAGTGAAATTACTATTGATTCCATATTTCCTATTGCCAACTTAAAAAATTTAGTGAGCTTTTGTTTTTGTTAGCTTTTAATATCTGTAATTCAAGAATTTGTTCAGTGATTCTTTTTGATTATCTATTATTCATTGATTTGTTTGACATAGGAATAAAATAATAACCAAGCAGATGAAATCCTCACCACATAAGAGTTTATGTTCTATTTATTCCAGTCAACAAAATAAATGCTAATACAGAAGTAAATGAAAATACTATAGAATTTTAAATAATGAGTACAGTAAAGAATAAATGAGTAAATCAGGAAATGGATTTAAAACTAATGAAGTTTTCTCATTATTTGGGGACAATTCTCTCAGAATTTTTCTGGTAATGATGAAGCACCCAATTTTTCTTGTTTAGATAAAAACAAAATACTAAATATTTTCCCCACAACTATGTTTTAGCACTATCTTTTCCATTATGCAATAGAAAGACTTTAAAGTGCTTCTTTTTTCTTTTTTCTTTTTATAGTTTTAAAGTAGCAATGACTACATAATTTTTTCTTAAGTAGTAATCAGAATTTACTTTGCAGTATTCTACCTATCTAAAGATATATCTGTAATGTACATTGCCAATATCTATACTTAGAAGATATACATTCTTCTACATTTATACAAACTGTGTATTTCTAAGTGTCATTTTGTTAGTCACAGTTTTTATCTTTAAAGATGTTTCCCCACTTTACAGATTAAGACACACTTTTTGTTAAAAGCATGTGTCAAGTATCTCCCTAGTCAGATGTACGGGAGATAAAGCCTCAAGTATCCACAGAGGTCCTTCTTTGCCTTTGAAAGACCCTGGTGGCATCACTGGGTGAGGTTTGCGGCCACAGTCACTTTCTTTTGGTGTTCTTCTCTCACCTTTTAGCTTCTTGTGCTGCAGAAAACTTGCCCACAGTGAATGTAACTCTCACTGTTAGTTGTCTAAGAACATGGTTCCCTTCTCCTCTCTGGGAGGCGCTGGGGACTGAACCCAGGGCCTTCACACTGAGGATCATCTTCAGCCCTTTACTTTTTACTTTGGAGGAGAGGCTCACTAAGTGGTTAGATTTCCCAGGCTGGGCTGGCACTTGCATCCTCTTGCCACAGTCTCTCAGAGTGCTGGAAAAACCAATACGTGCCACTCTGCCAGGCTACCCACGCCCTCTGGATATTATAAAATTCTCATTATATTGGGTGTTTTTATGTCTGGCGGCAAAAACTTCCACAGTGCTTGGCTTCTTGGCCTTTGTGTGCAGCAGGGTCCTGTGGTGGGTATCTTGAGTGGCGGCTGCTCCACAGGGGTACATGGGAGAGACACAGGCCATCCATCAGCAAGCAGGAAGCGTCCCTGCCATGATCTTAGGTGAGAGGTCTGGAAACTTCTGGTTTCATGAATACCAGGGAGATCTCACAGAAGAGCTGATCAAAACTCTGGTGGATGTTTAAATAAAAATTTATTGCTGGTGATATAGTTCATCAGCGCAAGGGCCTACCTGGCAAGTGCAAGGTCCTGAGTTCGATTCTCAGTACAAAACAAAAAACCAAATAAATAAAAGTTTATTACAGTAAAAGGTATCTTGCGACCCCTCATAATCTTTCCCTGATTCTAAACACATGCACCCTATCATCCCTGCTACTTTCTGCAGCAGCTCTGGAGTCCTCTTGTGTGTCTCTATGAAGTGTGACAACTAGAACATTAATACGAATTTCTGTAGAAGACGGAGTTCCCAGACCACTGGGCTTCTCATCTGTCTTATTACATTTTCCTTGCTCGGACAAAGTGCCCAATACCCACAACTTAAGGAAGGAGCGGTTTGCTTTGGTTCACAGTTTCAATCCATGTTTGCTTGCTCCAAAGCAGGAACAGGGCAGCAGAGGAAAGGGTGTTCAACTCTTGGTATCCAGGAAGCAGAGAGAGCAGGGAGGAGCTGGGGACAAGAACGCGCCCTTCCAGGTCACACCCCAGTGACCACCTCCAGCCTGGCCCCGCCTCCTATGGCACTTTCAGCCCTGAGCTCGTTCGTGAGGGACCCACTGATGAGCGAAGTGCTGTGACCCATCACCTCCCACACACAGGAGAGTCTAGGGGGCACTTTAGGTCTAAGTTGTAGCAAGGTGTCAGTCAGGGCCTACAGCATTCACCAACTTCCATCCCAGTCAGGCCCAGCGCTCCGTCGTAAAGTGTTCTAGTTCATGGGTGTATCAAACTGGCGAGGTACTCGTAGGAGTGAAATTATGTAATTTTGTCTGTTTTGTTTCATGGTAGCAGAAATGGAAAGACAATGCTTTTTCTTTCTTTGTTTAATAAATTCTTATCTTCTTGAGCAGGAGTGAGTAAAATTAAGTATAAAAACGAGTCAGACAAATAATCTTCCAACTGGAACAAAGGGTGACTGACGTACTCGTATATCTATGTTGAAGACAAGGAGAAGCAGCTGACATCTTACACTGTGGGAAGTTTTAAGAAATAAACTACTTTGTATATTCATTAGGTTTGCAACATTTACAATCATATTCTTAAATGTCTGTCATAAAATTGAAATAAATTATCTTTGCTTCTAGTAAAATCACTGTTAGACTTTGGAAACTGCTGAGTAGGAGCCGTTATTTATTATCTTAATGCAATTTCTAAGTTAAATTGAAGTGGGAGAAATAACTTTTCTTGTTGCAAAATACAAGTTATGCTTAGGTTGTGCTTATTTAGTACAAATGAATGTAGAGACTTGAAATTTATCAAATACCACACCATAGAGTATCCAACTAATCCTTTAAAAACCAGTTATAGGTTTCTGATACTGTGGTAGTGCACTTTAGAAATTATACAATGAGAGTTTGTAGATTTATCTCATCGAAATTTCCATGTAAAAGAGTAAAAGAGTTTTAGCACTTCAATATGGACACAGTTTAGATGAGTGAATCAGTGGCTTGAGGGATAATAACATGCCAATTTCTTATACTTGATATCAAAGTCACCCACAGAAACACTAAATAGTTGAGATCTTGTATTAACTAGAACTAGGCAGAAAACATCTATAATAGACATTCCTAGTGATGTGCTTAATAATACTGAACAAAGTAGGACATTTTTACAATAGAAATTCTTACTGTGTTCAAAGTGAAGAGTGATGAAGCAACATTTTTAGTATTAAATAAATTTTTCATATTGCTTTATGATATTATTTGCATTTATAAAAATAAACCCATGAAGAGCATGGTACAAGATTTTTGACCAATATGTGAGTTGTGATAAAAGTGCAGGGTGTTTAATTTTTTAAAATTGTATTACAGTAAGAGATACATTGGCATGAATCCTCCTCAAGCCCGGCCCCTTGCTTTGAGCACACTCGTCCCATCACCCTTGCCACTTTCTGCAGCAGCTCTGGAGTCCTCTTTCCTGAGTGTCGTTATGAAATGTGATCAAAAGTACAGTGGCTGCCACTGCAGAGTGTCATCCGAGGGAATGTGAGGCTTGTAAAAACATGACTCTGTGTCTTCATCCACCTCAGTCACTAGATCTGGCACCGTGTGACTTCAGACACTTCCCAACGTCACATGCACGAGGAAAAGGAGCCATTTGGAATCCATTCAGGACATCGAGGCAGCCAGGACAGCACAGATGAAGAAAGAGGACTTCTGGGCCTTTATTGAAGAACACATTCTTAGTTTTAGTTCTACTCACAGCAAAACACCTTTTATCTGTATACTTAACATGTAGGAAAGGCTCCTTGAAGAGTGATATTGAGCCAGATGTGATGCGTGCCTGCAGCCCCAGGACACAAGAAGTCAGACATTCCAACCCAGCGTGGGGATGCAGTGTGATCTCTTACAAAACAAAGCACAACATTTAAAAACCTGGAATAATGGATTTCTCACCAAGCTCAATAAGACATTTTAGTTTGAGAGCAAATAAAGTTGTGTTTCTTCAAACTACAATGCTATGCAAAAAAATAGCTGAACCATAAATAAGTGATTACAGCCAAGTTTTAATCATCACTGAAGGAAGTTAATTCTATTAGCCCACATTGATCTGCTTTTCAACTACAGAGCTTTGCAGAAAAGTGGCATGGTCAGTGTTGTCTATTACACAGTTGCTCACGCTTTGACTGGTGTTCACATAGCTCAATACAAAGACTAAAATTACATCTCTACACAGAACACAGAGGAAAACAGCAAAAGAAATCAAAGAGGAATCAAGAGGCCATAAGCACTATCATAAGGGTGTTCTCCCCAGTCACCCAACCCAAATTTCAAACAAAAAAAATAATCCTCTACCCTGAGCCAGGTCACTGAATATTTGATTTCTACTATCAGTTTTATCCCAAGGCAACTCTTTCCTTGAAGATCTTTTTGGAAATGAAACTCATCTTCCAACAGCCCTGTGCTATGCTGACAGGTATGGTAGTGTATGTGTGGTGAGGACTGTCTGGAGAAGTTATTTCATTAGGGACAATGAAAGCAGGAAGGAAGTGGGGGGATCCTTCTGACAGAGAGAGTAAGGGAAGTCAGGTTAGTGGGTCTGTCATGCGGTTCTACTGATGTGTTTGCCAAGACAAGAGCTTTGTCTTTTGTGGCTCTTCTGTGCCCTGTGGAAAGTTCAGCAACGTCCTGAACAGTTACCACTAAATACCAAAGCAGCTTCCCAGGCATGACAGTGCGGTTCCTATAGGTCCTGGCATATGTCCACGCTGTGAGGGGTAACTGCCCCTCATTTTGAATCATTAATTTAATCAATCAACATATTAAATGACTACGTAGGATTTGCTCACAAAATACAGAGGTATATAAATTTAAGGAATTGTTACCATAACAATACATGACCATTAATCTTGATAAAATCCTCCATCTCACTTTGAACACTATCTTCCGATCAGCCTTGTCACTCTCTGCATCAGCTCTGGAGTCCTCTTTCTGGAGGGTCTTTAGCTGCACTGTCCTGGCTGTCTCGGTGTCCTGAATGGATTCAAAATGCTTTCCTTCTGGGGTCAGACTTTGGGGAAGAGTCAGAAGTTGCACAGTGCCAGATGAAGTGAATAAAATGGATGAGGACACAGTATCATGTGTCTATTTGACAGACATTTCCATAAACTGTTGATCAACATGGGTGATCACAATTTTTTTAGAAAATACAGTAAAAGACACATTGTAATTAATCCTTCTCAAAATACTCAAAAAATATACTTCAAATACAAGTATCCCATTATTTCTAGAATAATTTTTTTTGGTGTAGTAGATTTAATGCAATTAGTTTTATAGTCACTGAACATCTTGATTGTAATCTATCTTAAGCAGTGAAAAACATAAAATATGTTTTGAGTCAGTCTACTATACAATAAAACAATTTAACTTGGCTGCAAGCAGTTTTCACTTTGTTTTCTGCCAGTTTTTAAATATCTTCTAAGTGGAGCTGACATACAGCTATGTTTAATGGATAAACCCTCCAAATGAGATACATAGACAAGGCATAAACACAAGGAGAAGAACTGTAACTGTGGCTTTATGATTCTCTCTGCATAAATCCACCTTTTGATGGATTTCTAGTGTCATATTTTAATAGTTATATTTCAGGTAGTTGAGTCTGCATGTGAGTGTGTGTGTGTGAGTATGTAAACAACCAGCTCCAGAAAAAATACATCAGGGCTCTGACACTACTCATTGTGACTAAATAATATGTGAATAGCATCATTTGATTAGATTCCTGATACCTTTCCTCTCCCTGCTTATTAAAATTAATGATTTCTTGTGGAAATCCTGAAGCTAGCCATAACAGAAAAGATGCTGAGTCAATTTGGTTTTCAATCTCCCATGACCCACAGCCAATCCAGGCATGCCCCAAGGCTTTCAAAAGCACTTGTTTTAAAGGATTAAATTAATCAGTAACTTCTGAAACATAGAACAACTTCCAGCGAGGATCCTTGTGATGAGGGCCAGAAAGGAAGGTGCACACGCTGCCTGGTAAGATGTTATAGTGCAGCCACTCAGCACATGGGGAGGTCCATGGCCACACACCCCTCCTCACAGTCAGAACACAGCAGAGCAAGCTAAAAATCAATGAAGTTTCCCGGACCCCTCAGAAAATTCATGTCCCAAAGCAAATTGCCCCCCTCAAATCTGAGGGGAGACAGGAGGGACAGGAACTACAGAGAACCTCAGCCAAGGGCAGAGAATGGGATAGAAACCACTGGACCCACAAGCTGGCAGGGAGATGGGATGGTGATTTCAGAAGTATGGACTATCTTGGAAGAAAATCTTGGGTGCTTTAGTCTTAAGGGTTCATCATACATTCTTATTTTCCATACTGGGCGGTTGTACCCAGAGTCCTCACATTGAGCTACATTGCCAGACTGGCAGCTGGCTTTCTCCCTCCCTCCGTCCCTTCCCCCCTCCTTCCTTTCTTTCTCCTTCCATCCTTCTTTCCCTCTCTTTCTTTCTTTCTTTCTTTCTTTCTTTCTTTCTTTCTTTCTTTCTTTCTTCTTTTCTTTCTTCCTTCCTTCCCTTCTGACAGGGTCTCCTCAAGTTGGTAATTTGCCCAAGCTATGCTCAAATTTGCAATGTTCCTGCCTCAGCCTCTCTGAGTACTGAAATTACAATGTGCTACTTCTCCTAGGCCTCCTGTATTTTTGTAAATTTTTATTCTGGGACTTTGACAGTTCTCTTACTGAGGCACATGTTTGGGAGGGTGCACTGAGGAGTGATTGTTTAACATCTGCCCAATGTGTTGTTTTATCAAAGACCTTCTCTGTAAAGAAAAGGAGTTTGCTAGAAACACCTCTCCTAGAAGCTCAGATTGGATATCCAAAGTAAGTCCCTCCAGAGTTCCTTGTACCTGAAAGGAGAGAGAATAAAATGGGTCTGAAATACTTTCAAAGTGGCAAACCCTGAATGCGGACCCCACAGAGATAGATGTTAACATCAGGTCATGGCTTGTTTCCCCTCCCCCACTCCTGATCACCAAGGCACAGGGCTCCAATAAGATGATGGGAAGGCATGAAAAGCCTGGACTCCAATTAACAAAAAGGGTTTATCTTTTGAAAAATCAAAGAAAAAGAGGGGGCATTAAAGAAAGGCACTAGAATAAGTGGAAGCCCTTGATACCCACCACTGTGAGGACCATGCAACACAGCCCAAATTCAGAACCAAATACATAAAACTGCACAGTACAATTTTATTTATCAAAGATCACATGGTCTGATGTAGTATGCCCAGGTTTCAACAAAAAACAAGATGTTCTCATGGAAACATACAGCACGTATTTTGAATTATTAGGCAATGAATTTAAAACAATTATGATTAAGATATTCAATATTTTAACAAAAACACAGATACTATGTGGTGTAAGTAGAGAAATGGAAACCCTAAAAGAAAAACATTCTGGAGATAAGAAAGTTATTGTAACACAGGGAAGGATGTCTTTGAAAGCCTACTGAGGGGACACAGCAGAAGAAAGAATAGGTAAGCTTCAAAAGAAGGGATAGGCCTACCCCAAATGAAAGGAAAAGAAAAGGAAGCTGAAAATTAAATAGAGATGTTAGAATTGTGTGAAAAATCCACAAAGCTCTGTGTTTTCTTACTGGAATCTAAAAAACAAAAAAGGGAGAGGACAGAGGAAAGAGGAGTATTTTGAAGAAACACGGCTGAGAATTTAGAAAAAGGAGACACAAAGTCTCTGAAAACTGGGAAACTTGAGGACAGAGACTTGTAATGGGGCTGAGTAATATATAAAGAAATATATATATATATAACATAAGAAATATATTTAAATATATATATATATATATATTTTAAGATAGTTACACTGCTAGTTTCTCTTAGTTCATTAAAAAGAATGGTTTGTGCTAACATTGGACAATATTTCATGCCTATATCTTGTACTCTGAAGAACTATTATGAAGATAAAAATATGCAATGTATTTATTACTGTTATGCTCCTATTATCTTATTTTGAAATTCTATTTTATTTTTTTCTTCTTTCTAAAATAAAAAAGGAGAAATAAAAAAGTTCACACAGAACCTGGAGCAAATAAAAACAAAACAAACTACCAAACCAAAACTACCAGAAGAAAGAAAATTGTAAAAATCAAAGACAAGTACACAGTCCTGAAGAGAAAAAAGACACAGAAGAAAAGTAAAACAAAATATGTATCTTCCCCTACAGAAGGAAAGGAAAGATTACAGCAACCGAGCATGAAATGCTCCGAGAGTGAGAAGTAGGAAATGCTATAATACTCTACAGAATGACTCCTGCTCTCCACATGATCTGGGATCCCAATGCTGTGCAATGAACCTAGATTAGTTGTGAGTGTACAAAGCAAATTCTAGAGCAATCAGAAATTGCATATATGTACAAGTGTTCATGTACATGGGGAGAGAGAGAAAGACAAAGAAAGAATATATCTGACAAGTTTTTGACTTGCTACAGCTGAGTACAGAAGGAAACTCACGGCAGATCATTGGTACCTTGTATCTAATACTTAGGAGACTTTATTTTATCATGTGAAGAATCAAGAAAATTTGGTTATTTTAATGAAATATTTACAGTGGTACCTTGGCTCATGACCTTAAACTGTTCCACAGTTCTGGGGAAGATGGCTGTGCTCCTGTTCCTCACCCAATGCGGCATTAAGGAAATGAAGCAAAATTGTGCAGAACACTTCTGTTTGGAAGCTGCATTGTTTGAGAACAGAAGCGTTCCTAACTGAAGTATTACTGTGTAATAAAATTTATGTAAAGCGTGCTATGTGAGTAAGTGGAGATTTCACAGAAAACCCAATCATTTATATAATCAATATAAGCTAATAATTATAATGTTAAAAAAGTATGCATTGGGAGGTGAGTATGGCTCAGTGGTGGACAATTTGATTGCCATAGCCAGGCACAAGGCCCTGGAATCCTGGTCTGGGAAAAATAATGAAAGGAAAGAAGGAGAGAGAGAACAGGGAGGGAAATAAGGAGAGAAGGATTGAGGGAAGGAAGGAAGGAGGAAAACAGGAAGGAAGAAAGGGAAGAGGGGAGGAGACAAAGAAGGAAAGCAAGAAAGAATGGAGAAAGGGAAAAAAGATTTGGTTTAGAAGAATTTTTATAGGGATGTTAAGGCAAAAGCAAATACAAAAATTTGTGTATAATATCTATATTCATAGGTAGTAGATGGAAGGAAATAGACTACTTAAGAGAGAATGAGAATGGTACTACAGTCTAGTTAGACTTGAATTTCAAAAGTACTATGAGATCATTTTCCTAAAAAGTGGATTATTTCAGTTCTGAAAACATCATGATGCTGTAGGGTTTCTTCTCTGACGAGAAGGTTTCCACCTAGACTTTCTCAAGGGCTTAACAAGTACTTTTACTCAGACTGTATCTAGTTGACAGGTAGAGAGATTACAGTGTATCAAACAATCAAACTATTAAAGTAACTATATACAAACATCTTCAGTTCTTATTTTTTGTTCTAGTATTAGAGGGTTAGAGGAGAATGTATTAAATATTAACACATTATTCCCATATTAATTTGATCTGCTTTCTCTGCATAATTTTTAAACATTATTTTAGTGTCTTTTTTCCTAGATCATTGTGCATTGGCAAACAGAAATACCAAAACGTCACCCAGGATTTGGAGGTTGATTTAGTAATGTCAACAGACCTGATTGGGAATCTCTCCCAAACTATCAGGCCCCAATCTCCGGTAGTCTAGGATTTATATGGTATTTGCAAGTGGGAAGTACAGAAGCAGAGTATTTGGCAGTTAATGATTGGTTACATTTTATCTCATTATTACTGATCGGCCTAAGGACAAAGTACATCATATAGGTTGCAAACTAAAGCAAGTTCAATTTCAGGACAAACTTAGAGTTATGAGAAACATTTGATTGAAGTAACATACAGGTTAAGGATGGGGTCAATTAGAAAAGGGAAATACGTACTTGCAGCTGAAAATCAAATCTCCCTAGGGGTGTAGCTGGTATCCGGCTGGCATAGGAGCTCAGAAGTAAAAATTTAACTATTTCCCTTTTCACTTGTAAAAGACTTGTCAGAATGGAAATATTAATGTTTTTCTTCCTAGAATTATAACATGTTATTATAAAGTACTAGGGGAAATGAGGGGCTCAGGAAAGAGAGGGATAAAGACAGAGATAGAAATACAGATAGAGATAGAGAGATAGAGAGACAGAAACAGAGAGGGAGAGAGAATAATTATAATGATATAGTATTAGAGCTTTTTCTTGAAGAATTAATAAATGCAGACTAGTTAAACAATTGCAACAAACATAAAGAGTTAGAGTAGCTCTTGAATTAGTGACCTTGTGGTGAACTAAGTCTGCAGATCACCCTTTAGTCATGCATAGAAAGAGGAATCACGTTCAACATGGGGAGATGGAAATCTACGAACAAGGATTCTTTGTCTCTACTAATGACTAGACAGGTTCTACCTAGAATCTCAATACTTGCATTATTTTGCTTTTAGACTTATGTATCAGAAACAAAATAAATTTGCTCACTTCTTGTTACAAATTGTAAGTACTTTATTAATTGCAGAGTGACTATAATTTCAAAAGCCTCCACACAAACCAAGTAGAAAATTCTAGGAGAAGCAGATTTGGGCACAAATACCATATAGAGGATTTAGAAGTATGGTATGAATTCTGTGATTCTATTAGCAGTAGCACAGCATCACAGATAATACACTGGGTATGCAAATGTAATTCATGTACAAAGGTTATGTTATAAGGTGATAAGGTTTATATGGGTAAACATGAATATATAATTTATCTTTAATTTTATGTCTTTGCATTAGGAAGGTAAAATTAAAATGTTAATGAAAGTTGTTAAAAGTTGGGATAGTGAATGACTTTGTGATTTCAAAGTTTTATTCCAAATGTTCTTATAAATTATAAAATCAATAATAAATAAGCCAAAATAGTAGTTGCATGCATATTTAAACATATTTTTGAGATGTGTACATATATGCACACACATTTGTGCTCATATATGCCTACTTAAAAATCAGTGATTTTTTTTATCTTCTGGGAGTGTGCCAACTATTATTTCTTTTACATTTATTCAATAGGTTATTTATTTATAAAAGCAAATCAAAATTTAATGCTTATTCTATGCCAGGCATAATAAAGTTTTTTTAAAACGGAGCTTTTATTATTCTGCCACTACTCTTAAATAGCTAATGAAAATAACAAATTTTTATGCTTGTTTTGACAAACTTAACATCATGATCCATAGGGGTATAAAACACATTAAATTTCTTTAGATTAAAAAAAAACACACCTGGAAATGAATGGCTTATGTAAGGTAGGAGGCAGATTTATTGAGGAATAATGCTCAGGATACAAGATGCCAGAGTTCAGGAGGAGGTGTGCATGTATTTATTTGTCAAATTAAATTAAATTTAGCCTAAATCAGCTTCTTTGAATTCCTACTTAGCAAATTCCAACATAATTTAGTATATGAACAAACTGCAAACTCCAAGGCCTATCTCCTAAGACACAGGTGAGTTTCTCCCAACTAGAGCAGCCAACATTCAGCCCATCACAGGTGCCAGGTGAATGATCACACATCTTCAAACAAGATGAAAGTCACATCATACCTTGCCCTGCGGAGGCATGTGCCGCGCTCAACCAACTACTGCTGGCCCTGTGCGTCTTTCCTTTGTTATGTGTTGCTCAACACTACTTGCCTGTGACCCTGCCTGGATCTCTCTGATTTTCCTCCTGGTCTGGGTAATGTCCAGTTTGTGAATCATTCTTTGTGAAAATATCCTTTGTTACATTTAATTTGTCTGAAGTTTTCTTTTTAGCATACTGAAATCTCTAAGGGATACAGGAGTAGTCTTGAAAGGATGATGATGGTTCAGTGGGTAAAATCGTCCCAGGGCTTGGTTCAACTCAGCAGTAGTGAATTGTAGGGGTACTAGCTATTCATTTCAAGGTGCTGGAATGAGGACAGAAACGGGGAAAAGGCAGGCATCTGTAAACAGCCACGAAGCACGATAAACACCTTGTAGGATGAAAGAATGAAGATTAAGGGGCAGAGGTGACCGTCACTTCATGGGTTGGCAGGGGTCAGTGTTCTCGGGGACAGAGTGCTTTCTCATAAAGCAAAAACTAAAGAATGTTCTTAAAATTGATTGAAGATGGAGAGTTTACTTTTCTTGGAATTCAATCAAACACTTTTAGAGGATGGGTTGTGAACTTTGCAAGAAATGAGATAGGGATGAAGTCCACGTGCACAAAGCCTTACCAGGAGAGGAATGTGGAGTTTGGGGCAATGTGGAGGGTGCAGGGGTGAATCCCTGGCCCGAGGGAAGGGCAGGAAGAGAGGGGCAGTGCTGCGGAGCATGGTGGTGAAGGAAGGGGTGGGGCTTTTCATTTCAGGCTTTATGCCTGATGAATATAAACTGTGACTTGGCTTCCAAAATGAGTCTTCCCAAAGGAGTGCACTTCACTATGAGAAAGTAAAATATCGAATTGACTTTTGAAGTGTACAAAGTACTTAAGAATGATTTTATCAGAATTAGCACTAGCTTCCTGTTTAATGATTTTGAAGAACATAGGAGGTTCTGTCCCTTAAAATTACCCACAAACACAGATTCACAAAGTACATTCCATACTCTCAAGTTGAAATTTAAAGATGTAGAAATTGAGATTGAGTGACAAAAGCAATTTTTTCAAAAGGTAATTTTTCAAGAATTTAAAATTAAATAGGGGAGTGAGTTCCTTTATTGGATTGAACCCAATTTTCTACTCCGTTTGGAGCATGTGATGTAATTATGTGCAAAGGTACTTAGGTCTATAATAAAAAGATATCCACATTTTACATTTTAAAATCAAGTAACAATTAGGCTGTGAATTTCACGCGACTATTACCTCTTCTATAATTGCCAGACAATTTTCAGGCCATAAATAACCCTACAATTACTTAATGCTTTTTTTTATGGTCTGTATTCTACATGGCAACAATTTCATTATTACAGAATAATTACATGAATTACTTTATTTGTAACTGCCATAAAAAGCCATTATTCCCTCACTTTATTCAAAGCACAAAGACTCAACACAATACTATATGCTTGACACTAAGTATTTAATCCATTGTTCAGGAATTATTTGAATATATTTGAAGAAACATATGTATGAGGCTCTGTGAGGCAGGTGTGAAATGTTCTTTTAATACGTTTAAAGCATGTTTGGTAAAACAGGAAAAAGAAAAATTTTTAATTCATTCTATTATAGTGTTCCTGTGTGTATCCCTTTGCAAGCAGGCTAAGCTCACTAAAACATTAAAGGGCATGCATATGATTTTAAAACCATTATGTGAGACTTTCCAGGACAATAAGTAGGCTCCCAACAGCTGCATACACCCACGTTTAATGGCTTGCACATTCATTTTGCTGAAACCTGTGGACATTTGAATAAGGCTAAAAATTACAACTTTTGAATTCTACCAGTACCATGGGTTTAACTCATTATCACGATTTCCAGAAATCAAAGGTTTTATTCCAATTGGGTGATAAGTCAATTAAATTATTAAGATGCAGTTGGAAATGCTACTGTTTTTTACCTTTCTCAAATCGTCAGTCATATTCCTGTACAGTAATAGCTTGGTTCACCAACGCTTCTGTTGGGGAACAATTCAGTTCATGAACACAAATGTTCTGCAAAAATTTGCTTCTGTTCATGAACTCTGTATTGGTTGACAAGCACAATCATGACCCACAGCCATCTTCCTCAGAATCGTGGAAAAAATAGGTTCACGGACCATGGCACCACTGCATTCCTTTATCTATAACGCACCCATAGCAAGAGTTCTAGCTTTCATTTACAAGCCAGTTTGGTTATGCATGTAATCATGTGGTCAGTGAGAAAATACATAGTGGTTCATCTATTTATGTGTACATGCATGTGTGTCAAT
Source organism: Dinomys branickii (assembly GCA_004027595.1). Lineage (NCBI taxonomy): Eukaryota > Metazoa > Chordata > Mammalia > Rodentia > Dinomyidae > Dinomys > Dinomys branickii. The sequence goes on from PVLD010006716.1 coordinate 67,409, forward strand.
GTGTGCATGGGTGTGTGTGTATGCATGTGAATATTCAAGAAAAACCCACGTCATGCATTGTTTGAAACACTACACCTTGGTCTCTAGGAAGCAAAATCACTCATTTGAAACCCCAGCCAAAGCCCATACATGCAGATACCTGTGTGTTCATTTCCCAAGGGCACTAACCCGTCTATTGCTGCTGGTCTTTGGGGTCCCGAGTGCTGCCTTCAGCACACAATCGCCTGCACTATGACCAATTTCCTTTCTTTCAACACTTTTTCAGCAACCTCTTCCTCTTCTCTCTCTTATGTAATTGGAGTGGGAGATTGTCCTTCAAAGCTTATAAAAAACCTGAAATTTAATTTTCTCAGTAGTTGCTAACTAATCTTAGATAGTTACACAGGGAATCTGAAGCTAGACTCCAGCAGATAGAGAAGTTTTTCCTTTTCTAAAGATGGACTCTGACAGCCTTTTGTGATAGTTTTGCAAAGCTTCTTTTTCCTTTTTCTTTCATGGTTAGGTTTTCATTGAGTTCTGCTGCTATCATCTCTGCTCAGTGTATCACAGCTGCGTGGACTTGGTTCCTATGAGTCCTGTGGTGACCCATTCCTCTCTAGTTCTGGCGAGGACAGACCTCAATGTGGGCCTATGGGAATTGCTGTTTTGTGGGAAGGCAGTTCCTATGGCTGTGGCTGGCAAGAGAAAGGAGAATAAAGAAGATATTCTTGGCAGATAGCAAAGGCCTAATATTTTTTTATGAACAAAACATTTACAGCAAGTGAAGTTCTCATTAAATCACTATCTTTCAGATTGTAAAGAATGTCTATTGTAAGGCATTTTATCAGCCAAAGTTCTTTAGGGAAATAGAAGCAATAATGTTTATACACATACACACACATACATGCACGCATACATGCACAGGAAGAGAGAAAGGGAGGAGAGGAGGAGGGAGGGAGGGGAACCATGGACTAAGCGAATACATAAAATTACCATTGCAGGTATTTAAGTTACAAAATGCAGATATCCTATAGCAAAGTTAAAATTTTGCATGGATTTTTCATATAAATACAAAAGTAAACTTCAAATAATTTGCCTTTGTGTTGTAAACCGCTATGTATCTGTCTCTTAGCAATTGCATTGAGCACTTTTGTATAAATGCAAAGATTTGGAAAATAACAGTGATAGTGATAATATCCGAGGTATCAGGAAGCACGTGTCCTGCACAGGGCATGTTACACCGGCGATACCTCCTTCCTCACTGCTTCTCAGGGGCTTTGCTGAGGTGCAGAGTTTTGCAGTACTCCTCAGCAGAGTCTCAGGTCTGACTGTATCCGTAGCTCTGTTGTAGTGAAACCTGGAACAAAAATACTCCCCAGGAAAAACAATGGGGCTTGGATACTTACATACTATGTGATGCAAATATAACTGCTGTTTAATTTTATGTTCCGTGTTGACTAGCCATATGGTACATAGATATTTAATCAAATATTAAGGATGATTTTATACAGATGCTTTTGAATGAGATCTTCTTTTTCTTAAGCAGGTAAAAACCTTCAGTTAGAATGTTGGAAAATAGGCAAGAACTCCAGCTTAGGTAGCAGAAGGGGACACACTCTGAGAGAGGCACTCAGATGGGCCACCCACAAAGGCAGGAGGCCAGTTTTCAAGGGTCAACTGGCGCCCTGGTGTCCAGTTGGTTATTATAGCAGTCCTGGTGTCACAGCTCTGGAATCCTCATGGCCAAGAGAAAATTCTGTTCCTAGGAAAGTACTGTCTCTGTCTGCCACGGTCTCAGTCATGTGGGTTCTGCCTTTCCTAGAACCCAGCTCATCACAGAGACTTCTGCCTGAGATTTACTTCTAAATGAGTAGTGTTTGAATGAAGCAGACTGGCTGCCATAATATGTGCAGCCTCTGAGGTGGGTGGCACAGAGAAACGTCTGTGTGCATAAGTAACAGCTCATCTGAGGGCACAGCACGGCACCCTCAGTAATCAATATCCAGTATTCACTGTGATGTCAGTATTTATTTTCTGCTTCCCTTTCCGGACAACTTTATAATCCTGACTTTATAATATATAACTATATATTATAAAACTATATATTATAGTTATATATATATTATATAGTTATATATATAACTATATATAACTAATATATATAACTATATAATCAACTGACTTTTTTAGTCAGTTGAAGGCCTGCTTAGAACAAAAGGTTGGATTTTCTCGCTCTCAACAAATGAAAATTTTGCCAGCAAATATAATGTGGATTTTCTGAACAGCATTGACCCTTCTTGAGTTTGCCAGGCTCCTCTGTCAGATTTTGGACTTATTGAGCATCAGTAATTCCATGAAGCAACTCTTTAAAATAAATCTCTTGCCATACATAAGTAACATTCATTCTATTGGGTTTGTTGCTCTAGAAAACCCTAACACCATAATCCAGTCTCAAAACTCAATCAATATTGAGACACGTGAACACTTTTCACTAAGCAGTGCAAAAAATGATAATGATGCAATGATGAATGACAGGGTCAATAATTTAATTTCATTGAGGGTATGGGTCTTGGATTTAGCCTGTTGCAATCAGGTCTTGGAGCCTTTATAAATAGATCTGTTCTTATTTTAATCACTCTTAACTCCATCCAATGCTCCTGTAGAGCTAGCTTAACTTAAATCTCACCATGAAGAGACATCAACATACTGAAAATAGGAGACATTCTTCAAAATAGCCAACATATACTCTTCAAAGGTTTCAAGGTCCAGAAAAGCAACAAAACAAAACAAAACAAAACAAAAAAACCTGAAGCAGGAAACCAAAAGAGTACAACAAAAATAAGTAAAGTGTAGTACATAGCTCATAACTGATTAAAAGTAATGTATAGCCACAAAAATGAATAGCAGAGTCTGCTCCTTTCAACATCCCACACTCAGTGAACCAGGGACACATGTAAAATGGAAAGTGGAGATTGAAATAAAACTGTGATGATGGAAATAGGGAAGACCACTAGGGCAGCTGAACCTAGAAACCAAAGTCTACCTGGTGAAAGATATCTGTGCTAGATATTGAAACAGGTTCTGAATTTCAGGGACCCAAACTTGCATCTCACTTTTATACTTCCCACTCTTCTCCTTAGAGAATTTCTCTGAAGCTCACTCTAGCACTTGCAATAAGGCAGGAGATTATGGCATGGCAAAGAGACTGGACACTAGGGTGTGGCTTACAGAGGGCCAATCACAAAGAGCTGCCCAGTCACAGCTGGGGTGCATGAACAGAGCAACTTCCTGGGGGACAGATCTGACATGAGAAAAAGATGTAAAAGATGCTTGGACTTTCAAGCTTGCAGTGGTTGTTGTGTGCAGGGGGCAACCTCTCTTCTCTTTGGAGCACCTTGTCTTTTGGAGTACGCTTCTCCTGGCTTTTCATCTTTTACTTTTCTTTTTATTTTTTTACCTTAAACACATGATACATTTCTATATTCATCAGCAATCTCTTTCAATACTTTCAACAGGACAGCAAGAGCCTGTAAAGGGCATCTGGCCACCACACCTTCCAGTAGCAATAGTACAAGGCTGAAAATTGACTTGAACACTTTTGAATATTTTCTCCAACAAATATGAAAGTTTTTCATATAACAGAGTCACCAAATAAAAGATAGATTAATCTGAGTTACTTTAAAAAAAAAGAAGCTGCAGAAGGTTTTGAAAAGAATGCAGTTTGCACATCATATGGGAAAGTAAGGAAAAGTGCATCATGATTCTTTATTATTGTTATTATCTTTTGGTACCAGGACTCAAACTCATGACCTCAGTCTTGCCAGGCATGTGCTTATGCCACTGAGCTACACCCCCAGCCCCTCTCCTTTATTATTTTTATTAGCATGTTTTCATGATAGGTATTTTATGCGTTCATTGTGGGAAACTGGGATTTGCACCTCTCACATCTTGCTCTTGTTTGATTTCCCTTCTCTTCCCCTCCCTCTTGTCTCTACACATGCACAGATCCTCTTACTGATAAAAGTCTTTTGGCTCTCTGAACTATCTGCAGTCCTTAGAACAGGCTGTGTCCCCTGACGTTAGACATTCCCCATGTTGTTCTAATGTTATAGTATCCCACAGCTGATTCTGATGTGTGGTTGTAACAATATCTACCATTTTTGAAATCCTACTTTATGCTACAGGCTTTGCATTTATTATTAATAACTCTTCATCCACCTTGTAATATAGGCACTCTTATCTTCATTCAAAATAGGCAAACTGTGTGGTCTCCCGGAGGTTAAGTACTCATCCTGTCACTGGCAGATCTGGATCTGTCTAATCTCAAGCACCATCCCTGGTTTAATTCCCCCTCACAATCTCCAGTGATTAAATTTTAGCACCTAATCCACAGATAGGATTATAAAGTTGTCCAGAAAGGGAAGCAGAAAATAAATACTGACATCACAGTGAATACTGGATATTGATTACTGAGGGTGACGTGCTGTGCCCTCAGATGAGCTGTTACTTATGCACACAGACGTTTCTCTGTGCCACCCACCTCAGAGGCTGCACATAATACATGCTAATTTCTGCGCTCCTTCATGTCACAATTCTCCAGGATGGTGTCCTCAGCAGAATTTACAATGCATTTGTTTTTATGTATATAATTTAAGAAACTGGGCTCAAATAAAGATATTGTTGTAACAGAGTTATCCTTTATCAACTAGGTTTTAGGAATTGTTTGATTCTGAACATTCCAAAATTTTGTTAGAACTGAATATTTTATTCTTGTACTTTTGATTGAATATATTAATAGCTGGTATGTAATTATGAGTGCTCACAGAAAATATATGGGGACTTCTTTTCCTAATTCTTTTTTGTCATTGGTGTGCAACTGAATTTTTAAGTAGAGTTTATGAACTATTTGCAATTTTTCAGTCAACAATTTCACTATATTTTACAGTAAAATTCTATTTTCTTTTATATTTTAAAAAGATGTCATTTTATACATTTTTGTTATTCTGCTCACCATTCATTGTGTAAACAAACAAAACAAAATTATCTAGAAGGAAGGACAAGTGTCCAGGGGTGGACAGGTGTGGGTCTCAGTTTCACTCCTGCCTCAAGGGAGCCTAAGATCTCACATCCCAATTCACAGATCGTAGACTATTTAGATATGTTAGCTTCAAAGATAAAAATTCACGCAGACAACTAGCACCCAATGAATCTCTTAAATTCTGTTTTCCCTAATGTTCTGTGGACTAGGGATTTCTTTTCTTAATAGCTGAATTGTGAAATGTAGGGAATATTTTGCATTTTATTCAGCTTTTCAAATGTATTTCTCTTAAAGTGTTTACAGGTTGTTTAGGTCATCATGCAAAAGCAGAGTTCCATTGTCAGAACTGATCTCTCCTATCCATACACGTGTCCTCTCCAAGTTGCCCTCTGTGTTTCCTGGCACATTGTGAACTCTAGACATGTGAGGTCCACATGGCAGACATGGACTCATTCCTCCACATGTGTGTAACACTTCCACGGACAACTCAAAATAAACCTGGTGTGCGCATAAGGCCCCTGAGCCATAGTGGGACAGTATGAGCGAGGTGACAAACAGGGTGGCCGGACGTTTACTTGGAATAAATTCGTTTTACTGATGAGGGTAGTTGATAAAGACATCCCCTTTTCCTTTCGAGTTGTGCTTAGCTTGGATGCTAACACATCCTATTAATAGAGAAAATTTTTATTATGATTTTGATTGTTGCATGCCCTCAACATATTTTCTAAAAAAAGACATTATTTATAATGAGCTTGTTGGTCTCATTTCTCTGCACAAGTTGTACCTGACCTCAATATCTGTTGACCCAATGCTGATTTCACTAGAAAGAATGAGTGATGAGTCATTGTGTGGATTATGTAATTAATAATTATGTAATGAATTATTGTGGCAAAGTAATCAATTATACAGTATGCAGTGTAATAGAAGACATATTTTATTAAAAAAAGATATTTGGGCAAGTTTACAACCAAAGGAAACATCCCTGTATTTTCCTAAACCAGTTATTTTCAGGTCTTTGGGTCCATATTTCTCTGAAAAGCAGAGAATGAGTTACAGGTCTGCAGAAGTCTCACCCAGCCCGAAGAATCTGAACCCTGGGAAAGATTTTGATGTCACAAAATCTACTCAGAGAAGGATACAGTGAACATAATAGGTCTTTTGAAACTCTAGGGCTGAAGAGTTTAGAAATGATATATATCAAGGTCAACAAAGAAAAGACATGTTTCTCCCTAGCATTAAGTGAAAAAGAATTCATATAATGCATCATATTGACAGAGGGCATCCCAGGTCAGAATTATGTCTCCTGAAGAGAAATTGAGGTATAAATGTGTTTTTTTTTCTTTTTCACTTTTTTCTTTTTGTTTAGGTGACCTTATTTGTTGATGGCTTTTTCTTATCCTTGGTCAGCACAGTTATAAAACGTTGAGTTTGGAATAGTAACATTTCATGTCATCAGGCATTTGAGGAACAGCAATGCACTAGAGATGGATGTTTCATGAAACATCAGTTTTTCAACTATGTGGAAATGCTTTGATAATTCCACTACCTTTACTGAAAATAACTGACTCTCTGCCACCTTCAGATAGAAGTATCTTTCGGAGGACTAGCACTTGATATAAATCTGTATCAGACATTTCATGAAATTTACACACTCTTGGAGAGAAAAGTATCCTTATCATTATTTTACAATCAAGAATTTAAAACTGAGAAATGTAACTTTTTTCTATGTTTATCTACCTGGTGAGGCTATGCTTGATTTGTTTTCAATTCCATACTAATAAAAACTCTATGTCTAATTATTTGTATCATTTGGACAATCTCTGTAAGGGAGACATACAATATAATTTATGGTCTTTAGTAAGTTATAAATAAGCAAATATGCTTTGATCTATTTTATAATCTGACCATCGCCTGCAAGATTGGGTGTGGATGCAATAATATTGGATTCTATCTAATTGGACAAGGATTTCAATAAAAATTGAGTTGTTAGCGGGGGATGTAGCTTAGGGGCACGAGCGTCTGCCTGGCAAGCACGAGGCTCTGAGTTTGATTCCTGTTACCAAAAAAAAGGAAAAGAAAAGAAAAGAAAATTGGGCTTTTTTAATTCCTGAAATTTTGTAAAAACACATGATTATTTGGTAAGAAAAATAATATATCTCTATTTGTTTATTCTTTGATACTATTTTAAATACATTTGGCTCATATTTTAACTGTATCTTCATATGACACACAAGACTTTTAAATTGACTTGTATATTATGAGAAATATAAAATCTATTATTTCCTCTATCACAATTGAGGGACATTTGTATCTTTTTATAGCAATTTAGAAAGTACTCTTTTAGCTACACTTTTTTAAAATTGGTAGTATCATGCTAAGGCACATTAGAATGTATAAAACATGAATTCACTCGCAGAGATTATTTATGCCCCTAGTATAAGCGCCTTTCTTACCAGGACAACAAGGATGATAAATTACACTTGGTCCAATTTTATCAAAAGAAATAAATATGAAGTACTTGGTAATGTCACAGGCTACCTTAGATAGAATATTCTTGAGGGGAGAGAACTTACACCCTCAATAGGTATTAAATACGTTATGTGCTCATAATGTTACATAGTGATGCTTAGGAGAATGTTCTACATACATTCAGTAAAGAGGACTTGGAGAACTAGTAAGTGGCAAGAACCATGGAATAAATGTATTCAACGTGAGGGTGGATATTTTGAGGGTGATTTTTTGCAAAGTGTCTTCTACTGTAAGAATTTTTAAAATTTTAATCTTTCAAAATATAGTCTGATCACATCACTTATTTGTGTATCTTTCTGTAATCCATTATAATAATTTGGTTGTGATACTTGCTAAAATTTAAAAAGCTAGTAAGTATAAATTCCTGGTTCTGTGGTCTCTTAATTCTATCAAGCAACTTGCTGCTGTGAGTACTGTTCAACTGGTAATTTTGGAACTGAAATACAGAGAAAAGGGGACTTTATTCATCCAGTACTGGGTGCTAAACTACCTAGCAAAGTAAATGCACATCTTTGGCTATCTAGATCATGCATCTTGACTGTCTTTAAAGCAGAGAGTACTGGCCATTGTATAATAGATTTGAGAAGTTATCACAGAGACTTCTGAGCTCAGAAGTAAAGTTATGTTCATTTTCTAGAAAAATGATCACTCACATGAAAGTGAACATGGAGTTCTGTGGTGTGCTAGAGTCCTTTAGGTCTGTTAAGAGCTTTCAGTAAGGGCACCTGCTTTAATGTCAGAGTAGAGGAGTGGAAAATGAAGCAAGAAGGTGTTCCATATCATTGGTTTTTCTTCACATTAGTTCCTGGTCAGAGATACCACAACACTGTCAGATAAATATGTTTTCATTGAAACATTGTAACTACAACCAGGGAGATTAATGGAAGTAAATGTACTCATCATTTCTCAAATTATTTTTTCACTGTTCTTTTCACTCTGTGATGGCAGCCAGCACACATCAGATGAACATTTTTATAGTCAACTTTAACTTTTTGTTAAGACACATTTTAACAATACTCTGCTTGCTTCTAGGACTAAATCATAATCATTTAAAAATATGCTGCTTTTCTTGCATAGTTTTAAAAGAAATCTACCAGTTATATCTATCAGAAATCTAGAAACAGTGTGGCCTGGTGTTTGCTTAGCTTTCATCTGTTAAGTTACGTACACGTACCAATTTCCTACAATAAATGCAATCAGCATGTACTATAAACACATACTAATGAAAGTCAGAATAGATAAGCATATATGATGACAAACAATATGAGTAATGACATTTAAAGAAGACAACATATACAATGATTTCCTGTGGTATCATCTTCCTAAAATATCAACTGGTTTCATTGTAAGACTCTGGTCACGAGCACAGTAAATGGGAGCCGACCTGGGTTGTAAAAGAGTATCATTCCCCTTACTAGTGAATGATGTAGGTTTGTGTGTGTGTGTGTGTGTGTGTGTGTGTGTGTGTGTGTG
>PVLD010006716.1:76527-98169 GCA_004027595.1 Dinomys branickii
AGAAAAAAAAAAAAAAAAAAAAAAAACTCTACATATTTGTTATTTCACTGGTCCTCCCAACTAATCAGTCTATGAACTATTCTACTTCTGAAATTGTTTGACTGAGACTTACTGTTATTTCAATGATAGGCCATTTAGGCATTGGGTTTGTCTCTTATTTGCTGCACCAAAGTATTCAAACTAACGCTCCCTCACTGTCTGTTGAGAAAGGCCTGAAGTCCACAGAGACTACAAGTAGAACTTTACTGACTCTGTAACAGGACTTGGTGGCTCTCTGTTAGTGCTTTATATACTTGGCTGAATAGATTGACTCCTCAATAGATGAGAAGATGGAATGACTTTGTTTGGAGCAAAAAATTGATACTGAAGATATTATCATCTACTATGGCATTTTTTTAGCCTTCATTTCTACTAGGAGTGAGTGATGAAAAATCTTTTCTGAAGGAGATAATCACGGTCATAATAGATTGCAATCCCAACATCCTCCCTATCCATTCATTTCTGCCAGAAGTTATAAGACAGTGATCACTCTCGTTGGTATTTAAGGAGTTTAAGGAGTTTAAGGAGAAAGTCTCCAATATCCCTATCGCGATGCTTTTACCACATTTGATTCAAACCTTCCAAAGAGGCAGGACATGTTTTAGATCAAATGTTTGCATCAACTGCCTCAAGATTCAGACACTAGCTGACAGTCCTGCTTTCCCACCTCACACTGTGATTATCCTTGCAAGCCTTAATTCCTACTTGCGTAATACAACAATTTCCAATTTATCTCAGGCTCCCTATGACTTTCCAAAAGCTGTGAGCATTCGTTTGGTATTTATTTACTGTAATATTTTAGGACAAAGTGCACCGGTGTACTTACTTTTGAGATAAGTAACTTTTTCCAAATAATGCTTAGGCCGTTTTCAATTCTGCAGCAAACAGTTACCATGGAGTTGTTGCCATTGCAGAAGTTCCACAACCATCATGGTTTTAAAAGTTACCTTGTTTGTGCTGCTATCATTTAGTGCATCCATCAGGAAATACATGTCATGTCACGTGCTTGTGTTAAGACACGGTTACCTTTATTTCTCTGCTACCTCTTCCATACCCTCAGGAACACGGCGCTTAATTACTTAGCTAGCCACTGTTCTTACTGTCATTGATCTTAATTAAAGTCTCTCAATAGTTCTCTACTTTATGGAATGAGAAAATAGTGTGGCAGATTAAAAATCAGGTGCACACAGGTAATGTTTAGAAATCACGAAGATCATCAAAGGCTTCTTGGAGGCCTTTCCACAATATTGCCTGTGACTTGGCTTTACAGCCAGAGGTAAGATTTCCCTATTTCTGTACCTTTCTCTTAGGAATTAATAAGAACATACTCCATAGCCCAGCATATATCCCTTGAAGGAATCAGCAAGAATATTCCCCAAAGTAAGTTCCATTTTATTGTAACTGTGGTAGAGATACAAACATTTCCACCTTAGCCATTTTCAAGGGCATAATAGCACAGTGAGAACTATATAAATAAATCTGAGGGTCAATAATTCTCTAAAGCTTTTTCATCTTGCACAACTGAAATTTTTTCTGTTGGGAAACATCCTTTCTTCCCCTACTTAGCTCTCCATGTAAGTGGAATCATGGCTTTTCGTGACTGGATTATTAGTTAATATAATGATATGAGGTTCATCCCTATGGGAGTAGATGACAAGGTGTTCTTTCCTTTTAAACTTCAATAATATTCTGTTGTGTATGTATATATGTTTATTTATACATACATTTGAATATACACATATTTACATATACACACATTTGCATTTACATATCTATGTATATACACGCACATTTTATTCATTTATCTATCCTCACACATTTAAAATGCCCCCTCATCTTTGCTATTATTAACAATACTCAATGAATATAGGTGTGTTGCTCTACAAGACACTAGTATTTGTTCTTTTTTAATAAATAGCCAGAAATAAGATTGCTAAATCATATGCTAATTCACTTTTTAACTTTTTGAGGATGTTTCATAGTTTTTTGCAGACTGCTGAATAATTTATCTTTTCATCAGTAGTACAAAAGAACTCCCAAATTCTCCATAAATTTCATCTTTATCTTTTATTTTTTGTAGTGACCATCTTAATGGGCAAGGTCTCATTTAGATTTTGATTTGCAGTTCCATAATATTAGTGATATTGAGTATTTTAGCAGATTCTTATTAAATATCTGTGTATCTTCATTGTAGAAATGTATATTAAAATCCTTTGCCCATGTTTTGATGTGATAACTTGGTTTTTTTATGGAGCTATGTACATATACTTCTTCAGATGCATGGTTTGGAAATATTTTCTCTGATTCTGCACAATTTGGAAATATTTTCTCTTTCCCTGCTTCTTGTGGGGGCACTTAGCTGATCTTGTCCTAGCTTAGTGTAGTTGTAGTTGTCTCTTCTTATGATCCATAGTTAAATTTAGATACTGCAAGATGTAAGCCTTCTTACTGCATTTCACTATTTATATCCAACATACATTTATTTGATGAAAAATAAGAGCTCATCTTAATGTCTCCTCCCTGACTTGAAATTTTCCAACTCTTGAGCATAGAAGTTCAAAATAGTTAAATCTTGTACAATAATTGAGTTCCCTTTTTACCAACAATCTTTTGTCATTTAATTTGTTTGGTTCTCTTTTTGCTTTTTTACAGGGTCTTCAGGTTTGTAAGCTTTGTGCCCAGCTTTACAATTTGCTAAATGCTCCAGAGTTCAAAGTCTTGTGTGTGTATCACATTAATTAAATCTTTCAAGATTACTAACTGATGTGGAAGAAAGTGTATGAAGAATTAACAAAACCAATTTAGAAAAAAATGTTAATAATTTTAGAACATTTAGATGAATTTAACAAGCAATTCTTCAAAGGTATAAACTTTCCTAAAATTTAATTGATTTTGATAGCACTGGGGGAAAAATGTACTCTTTCACACCAAAAAGTGTGTTTTAAATCTGTGTGAGGTTTTTTAACATTTGTCACAGCAATTTAATGTTCAGGTACTATAACCTTATTAATAAATATGGTGTGTGTGTGTGTGTGTATGTGTGTGTGTGTTTGTGTGTGTGATCAGCTTTTCTTAAGTGAAACATAATACTGAACATACATAATTTTAACTTTTTTTATTTATTTAGTATATCAGTGCACAAGTGTGATACACAATATTTACATCCTGTGTGGAGTTGGGACATGAACACAACACATCTTAATTCCTTTCTAATCCCCTTTTCCTAAAAAATGACTTAACTTTCTCCTTTATGGCAGAGTTGTACTCCATTGTGTGTATGTACCATATTTTTTTTATTGATTCATCTGTTGATAGGCATATAGGCCACTTCCAAGATGTACCTATTATTAATTGTGCTGGGTCGGACATGAGCACACATTCATCTCTGTGATATGAAGTCTTAAAACTCTTCCAGAAAGATACCCACAAGTGGATATTCTAGTTTTACCTTCTTGAGGAATCTCCGCACTGATTTCCATAGTGGTTGTACTAGTTTGCATTCCAACCAGTCATGTAGAATGCTTTCGTTTTTCCTGTAGCCTCTGCAGAATCTGTTACTGTCTGATGCCTTGATGGATATACACAAGTTTAGGGGAAAGATCTATTTTTGCTCGAGGTTTTATATATTCAGTACATGGTTGGCTGGCTCCAAACCAGGCACATGGCAGAAGCTCTTGGTGGAATAGAGTGGTTTGGCAGCCAGAAGTAGAGCAGAGGGGAAGAACATCCACAGGAGACGAAGACTCCGAAGGCTCACCGGGCCGATCCACCGCCCCAGCTGTGCTTCTCCTCCTGCCAGCACATGAGGCTGTGAACATCAGTGGTTGAATCTGGGCGTGGACAGCATGCACAGAACGCAGCCTCCATTCCAAGAGCTTCTTCATACAGACAGGTCAAGTTTGAACTTTCACCATCATGGTCCATGGGAGCAATTTTTACCATTACTATGTACATTTCATTGGTAGCAAAAAACCTCTTGCTTGGATAAAATTATAAATTTTATGTGCTCCACAAACAAATCCAAGAGCCTATTTACTCACAGGACTTTTAATTTAATGAGAAAAGAATACTGCTTTTCCTATGACCCCCTTCTGTCTCCTAATGTGTATTCAAATTATTTAAAGCAAACAGAAATATATTTAATGTTAGATTTTAAACTATATTTATTATACTGGTCACAATAATGCATCAATTTTTGACTTATTCAAATTAACTCAAATATTTTGGTTTCATGAATGTATAAAAAGCTGAATCAATATTGAAATTAACTTGATTGTGTGTATTAATTATTGATGATGTGACATAAAACATGATTTAATTGTTCGTGAAGATTTTCCCTGCTAATGGAACCAAAATATAAATAGCTGTGTGCTAGCACTTCATATATGCAGAAAAATGTGAAATTGAAAGTTAACTTGCAGTGACATAAATGCCCTTTTGGCAAATGCGTGTGACCGCGTCCTCCCTCACATCTTTGGTTGTTGTCCTTCTTTGGTAGCATATTTCTATATTTTGGTTACCATTCAAGCTAAATGAGCTAGTGCTTCGTGAAAATTGCCCAATCATTCAAGCTTCAATCAGAGAAGCAGGGGAAATATTCCTTTTAACGGAGCAAGTCCACATGGGCAGTCAGGCAGTATGGTTCCTTATTTGCTTGGTTGCTTGCTTGCTTCTTTGTTTGATGTTGGGGGTTAAACTCAAGCCTCTTTGCACTGATCTGTTCTGCACTCCTAGTTTATGTATGCATGTATTTATTTATTTATTCATTTATTTATTTTTATTTTGAGACAAGGTCTTACCAAATTGTTAAATTGCCCAAGCTGGGCTCAAACTTGTGGTTCTCCTTCCTCAGACTTCCAGGGAGCTGCAATTGCAGGTGTATGCCGCCTGCCTCACTGGGTACTCAAGCTGTAGAAGGTGGAAGTGCAAAGGGGGAGTGCTCAATGAAGACATCGTGGCTTGAAGAAATAGTTGTCACCCTGGAACTCTGGAGGGGAAGAGGGGACGGGTGGGATCATGAGAACTGAGGGCCTGAAGGCAGGGCCGTGGGGAGGTGAGAAACTGTGCCCAGCAGCCATCTGCTCCCAGGATGAGTTACTACTGGAGTGTTTCTTCAAGGACAAACTCGGAAGGCAGCTGGTGCTGGGTTGCCTCTGGTGCATGGTGAAGCTGGTTCTCAGCAGCAACAGTGTGAAGAAGAGAGAAGCATTTTGTTTCCTTGTCTTGCCTGCTGGTGTCTCTGCAGGTTGGCGGACAGAGGAGATGTGCACCTTAGAGACCTCAGGCCCAGCGTGCCACAGCAAGGTGCGGAAGGTCAAATGAGACCTGAAAGATAATGGCCTCAACTTCAGTCATCATCGTCTGCCCAAAAAATGGACTTCTGGTCCATTTTCATTAAGTCGCCATTTTAAAATACCATTATTGTTATAGAATGCATTATAAAATACAGTAATAGAACAAAATGAGTACTGTGATCTACTTTTATAAAAAGAGCAATGTCATTTTCTCTCTGTGAGACTCCTTGATTTCACTTTTTACAAATAATATGACTGTCTTACATTTTCCCACACTTTCCATTGAGCTGTCCAACACTGACCTGACTGTATTCTGTATGTTTCACACCTACTAGAAGTCTGGTACCATAGGTAGTTTGTGAGGACATGAATACGTAGTATTTCTTTTACTATCATTCAAAGACTGGAGAAAGTTGGTGGTCCCTGGTTGTATTTGTTTGAATACTCCTTCAGGATAAATTTTTAATTAATTTTATTATTTGGTGGTGGTTATGAAACCCAGGGCCACTTAGCCCTTGCAAGGAAAGTTGCAATCCCAAACCTGCATAGTATACTTTAAAGGGGGGTTGTAGTTTGATCTAGAAGTGCTGTGGGAGAGACACCTAGCCACTGTGTATCTTTCTAGTCATTTCATATGTTAAACGGGCACTTTGTTTTTTCATCCTGCATTACTAGGTAAGATGATAATAGGCTGAAGAATAAAAAGTACCTAATGTCTATCAAACATATACTGCCTTATTTTCATGCAACTATTAATAAAATATCTTTGGGGGAAAATCCAGAATAAATTGTGGATTGGACACATCTCTCTCTATGTGATAAAGTTTGGATTTCTACGGGCACAGTGGAATGTAGGGCGGCTTTCCCTGAGGCAGGCTGATGAAGAGCCAAGATTTCACACTAGGGTTTTGTAGAAAGCAAGCATGAGTTCATGAGGGTCTGAGTCCTCCATGTCCACGTCCTTCAGGTAGGTTCACTAGTCAAGCTGTTGCTCTTCCCACCTGGGAGCACAGAATTAAGTGGAGGGGAGCCCTGCAAAGTCACTTCTGTGGAGGAATTTCCACAAGGAGACACAGGTGTGAATATAATTCTTCTTCACCATTTGTACCACTAAGAAATCCTGTTTATGTCCACAGAAAATTTCAGTGTTAGAATGTTTTCACCAGTACACATAGATTGAATACATAAGTTTCTGAATTATAATCAAGGTCACAAGGGGCTGAGAATGCAGCTCAGTGGCACAAGCATCTATCTGGCAAGCTCAAGGTCCTGAGGTTCATTCCTGGTACAAAAAAAAAAAAAAAATCAAGGTCACTAATGGTGTACTAATATAACTGCATAGATATTCTATATTTTATCTTGATGTTGACTAGGGAATTTAATTTCCATACTGAAGTCCAGCCTCAGCATGGAAGGTTTAGACAGATTCCCATTACTTGCACTTGGTATCAGAAGTCCTGGCAGATCTGGCTCCAAGGTAGACCACACCCTGACCTCAAGGCTGGCTAACTTTAGGTAAGGCGGAAGGCATACACTTTTATTTTCACACATATACCCACTTATATTGTAATGTCTATTACAATTGTAAATAGACCACAATAATAGATTGGAGGTGCTCAGGAGATAGATTAACGTCCCAAGTCTTCTGTATAATTTACCAAATGGTAATTTGACACAAGGTTTTTTTTTTCTCTGACTTCAGTTTTCTTCCAAAGGAATTGGTTATGGTGATGTTGGTACAGATGAGGTACCCAGGTCTACAATTTTCTTCACACTTAGAATTATGAAGTCAATTAAAAAATGTGACAACATCCAAAAGTATGATATCACATTTATTAGAATGATATAGTTATCTTGTAATTTTTGAGAATTTACTCCATGCATAAATGTACAGGAAGGCTACATTCCTACTCATTTTATGAACTATGAACTATCGTTTTCATTAAGCATAGTTTTGGAAAACTGATAAAACACGAAGTATTTCTCCTGCCAGTTGGCTTTTCTGATACTGGCTTGTTTATTTTTAGAACCATCCAAGTGCTACTAAAATAATGCAGAAAGACCATAACTACCCCTTGCCTGGGAGGAGGTAAAGGGAGGTGCAAAGTTTCTCACTAGGGAGATCAACGCTGAATATGGAGTGCTAAGGTATTTATGAGGACTATACATTGTTGAAGCCCAAACAAGAGCAGGGAGGCAGGTGTGGCACGCGCTGAGGGCTAGCGGAAACAGTGACGTCAGCGCATCTTGTGCAAAGTAGGCAAAATTTCTCATAAAAGCAAAAGACTCCAATATTAGAGTTCTGTGCTCCATGCTATGACTTTTGGACTTAATCTTGCAAGAAATGGTAAGCCATAGCTCCTTTTAAAGCTCCTTCCACTTTCTTATTATTATATGCATAGATGCATGAAGCTTGGGAATAGCTTTAGTGGGGAATTCAAAAAACAAAGAAAAAAAAAAAAAGAATCGGAAGTCTAGGTGCTTGAAAGCCTGTCCAGGCAGCCACAGGCATAAAACACATTGACATTCAGATTGTTGGTAATAGGAAGGATGCAGACTATGACCCCCATTACATGCAACTTTTAAAGGTTCTCTGCTTCATTGTTGAGCAGGGAACTCTGTTCTTGAAAATGCTGAGGCACCTGCATTATCTAGCTTTAGAAACCTGGGGATAGAAATGAGAGAGAGAAAGGAGAGGCTCCGACTTTTTATCAGACTCAAATTATTACTTCCTCTTGAGAAGTAAGCCTGAAATGGCATGGTGCTTTTAATCATTACCAAGTCTATAAGGGAAATTATTGAGTTGTTTTTCCATTTCTTTTTGGGCCCCAGAGGGAAAGAATTTATTCTTTTCAGAAAAGGCAAGAGACTAGTATATATAATCATACATGTTTTATCCAATTCAATAGTGAAAAAATGAGTACAGAAGTTTTAAATGAGATGAGAATCTTGGTGTTGCAACACCTCAATGTGGTAGGGTGCAGAGGAAATGTGTTTTTGGAAGTCAGGGAAGCCTGCTTGTAAGTCCCAACTTGACCAGCCTCAAATTGCGTTGCTCTTAAAAAATCTATGTCTCTGTTGAAAATTTCTTCCATAAAAACTGTTGAAAATTATATTTAAGATGCAGAAACAGCATCATGTTGAACATAGAGGAGATGCTCAACAAGTTTGAATTCACTTCCTGTCTTAATGAATGTGGTTCCCTATTTTCGATTCCTTACCACTTTTTCCCACAAAATGACTCATGCTCATTTTTCTTTATTTCATGTGTACAATACAAAGGTTTGATAGGCAATCACAGTGAAATGATTGTCAAAATCAAGCAAATTAACCCATGCCAATATGTTAATATATAACCTACACCGATGTGTTAAGTAACCTGCATTAGCCTGTAACTTATTATTAACATAATTTTTTTTTTTTTTAGTTATGTTTTCTTGGAAGTAACACCTAAGATCTATTCTCTTAGAAAACTTTCCTGAATATTGCCTTCAAATATTAACATGTACTTTTTTCTAATTAATGAGTTATTTTAATGGGTGTGTACTCACCGTGTGCATGATGCTCTGAAGAGTGTACGCGTACGCACAGTGAAGTGCTGAAATCTAGTCCATCATTCCTACCCTCGCGCTTAGTGAACCTCCACATAGTTTCTAATGTTTTCTTTTTTAACTTTTTTATTCTCTTTAACTGTTTGATCAATCTTGCATTCTTACATTTGGTGATCTGAGCAGTTTGTTGCAGATAACAATATGTAATACAATAGCCACCGTTAATTCCTATCATTTTGTTCTGCAGCCCTGCATCATTTTTATTGTTTTTGCTTTGTTTTGTCTTTGTCTATGCGGTTGTTTTGCTATGGTTCTTTTTTATTATTCTCTTTAAAATAAAAAAATTCTTTACTTCATAAAGTTACAAGTTTTAGGATGAGAATATTTAGCCCCCGCTCAGAATTTTCAAGAACGTGTTGTCATTGTTTACTGCACCACTATGCTGTGCGGAAGTCTGCTGGATTTATTCCTCCTAAATGTAGTTCTGTATATTTTGACCAACCTTCCCCTAACTGTCTCAACCCCTCCATTCTAGTCCCTGCTCCTAGCAGATCAGCATTTATTATTTCCATCTACGAGCGAGGTCACATAGCATTTCCCTTCTCCCCCTGATTTATTTCACTTGACATAACATCCTCTTGTGCATGTGTTGTAAATGGCAGAATCCCCTTTTTATATTTAAGGGGCATTCCACCACATATGCAAGTGTTTCTTTTTTGCAATGCTCGAAATTGAACAGAGGGACTTTATACATAGACATCCTTAGCCTTTTCTTATTTTATTTTGAAGACATATCTTGCTACATTGCTAAATTTCTTAGGCTGAGTTCAAACTTGCCGTCCTCCTGCCTCAGCCTCCTAGAGTGCTAGAGTTATAGGCTGCAACCACCATGTCCTGCTTTAGACCATCCTTCTTTTACTAGTTCACTGATGGAAGCTTATGTTAATTCCATATCTTGGCTGTTGTAAGCAGCACCAGAATATACAGGATTTGCAGTTATCATTTTGACACGCTGACTTCCTTTCTTTGGGGTATAATGGGTAGTGTGATTGCCAGGTCATATGATCATATGGCTGTTCCATTTTTCTTATTTTGATGAGCTTCCATACTGTTTTCCATAATGTCCATACTAATTAACATTCCTGCCAAAAGTGTACAAGAGTTCTTTTTCTTCACATCCTTGCCTTATTGTTTTGAGAATAACCATTCTAACAGGAGTAAGGTGATACTTTATTATGGTTTTAATGTGCAATTCCTGGGTAAGTAGGAATTAAATGTGCAATTCCTGGGTAAATATTGCATATGGGGATATATATATATAAAATCTTTTTTTCCATATACTGCCTTCAATAGAATTTTCACCATTTCCTGGATGATAAAGAAATACAAAATGTTACTGGAAAAGTGTAAGGTATTCTCATGCTTAAGACTTAGCAGTTCTACTGTGGACTGCCTCACATGTTCTGAGCTGTGAATTGCAGTTTCAAAATCAAGGCTTCCATTTGTTGAAATCTGTTATGATTTGTGTCTACATGTCCCCCCAAATCCTCATGCAGTTATGGGGTGGCTTTTAGAGTTTATGACTGATCCATGATCCAATGCTGGGATTATGGGTGTGAGAGCTGTACCCGCCCTTGGGGTGATAGTTTGTATAAGTAAGGGAGAGAAAGAGGCAGCTGATTGCCATTCCTCCTTCTTGCTCTTGCTGTTTTTGCTGTGCTCTGCTGCCATGAACTGTTGCCCTCTGCCATGTGCCACTCTGCCTCAGAACCAGCTGGGTATGGACTGAAACCTCCACAAACTGTAAGCTAAATAAACCTTTCCTCCCTTCATTTTGGATGTTTGGTATTTTGACTCAGCATTAAATTACATCAATTTAATCTGTATGGATGTTGGTTCCAGATGAAAGGAGTCACTGCCGTCTGGGAAAGGTTCTTCTCACAGCTGATCACTGGAGCTAAGATAGCGACACCACATGTACAAGCAAGTCTCAAGCTTCTGCTGTCTTCGTATGGATCTAAGCAAATCCCTAAGCCAAGACCAAAATCAGGAAGCTGGGAAGCTTCCCCTTCCATGAGTTAATGATAGCACTCTCATCCTAGGTCCAGAAAGCGCAGAATTGTGGTCCCTAATTCAGTAAACAACAGGGACCCTTTTCAGCTTCTCTTTATTTGTGTTACTTCATTGCTAGACATTACTCACATGTCGTTAGGTGAGAGGAAGACACTGAAGACTCCACAGAACACCCAGAATAAAGCAAAGGCCCTGCTTCTCGTACTGCAGGGAACAGAGTTTCATTTGCTTCTCTAAGCATCACGGGCTTGAATCTGTCCAAAGAGGTTTGGAATCTCTCCAATACCTACATTGTCTGTGCCAAATTCTGTGTAAGGACTGACAGTCTTTGCCATTGAGATGAAAAAAATTAATCTTTGCCTGGAAGACATATACATAATCAAAACTGATGGAAAGATGTAGTTTTCTTGTTTTGAGATCAGTGAATATTATTTTTGCAGACACCTTATGTTTGTGATACTGGTTTGCTGCTATTCTATTTTTTGTTTGTTTGCTTCTCATTTACTACTCTCTTTAAAATAAAAAAAAAAATGCACGCTGGTATCTTTTTTGGTAAGACTAAGCCTAATTCAGAAATCTTTAATTTACAAAGTCAAAGAGATTTACCTAAAAGTTTGAGGGACAGAATAAACCCTGAAGGAGAAAAGCTTTTGTCTCCTAAAAACTATGATCACTGTGATACATAGCTGGTCGCTGTGTTGCATCTTATAAGAAACAACCAAAGAAAGCTGTTGTAGTTTGGAGTTTTCCAAGGGAACAATATAGTACAGGACACATTTTATGAGATTATTTTATAATAGTCGCCCGGAGTCATATACTAAAAGAGTGCAGGAAATCTGTCCACATGCTAAAGACCAAAGAATCCAGCTGAGAGCTTCAATTCCACCATAATGTCCTTCATGAGTCCAGCTGAAGACCTAGCGTCCATCACAATGCCCCCCATGAGTCCAACTGGAGGCCAAGAGCCCACAACAATGTCTCATGCAGGCTGTTTCACAGATCTTTGCTGGGAAGGCCCAAAGGTCAGTGGTTAGAAGCTAGGAAGTCTGTGCTAGCTGGATGAAGGATTTGTACTATCAGGCTGAGGGTTCTGCACTGGAGCTCAAATAAAAGCTAGAGCTCCTCTGAAAGGTACCACAGCCATCTTCAGCAACAGGAAGTTCCCAGGCTCTGCTCATGTTAACATCTGAGTTCCCTTCAGGAAAGCCAGTGTGGGGCTGGGGATATAGCTCAGTGGAATAAGCGCCTGCCTAGCAAGCGCAGGGTCCTGAGTTCGATCCCCAGTACCACAAAAAAAAAAAAAAAAAAAGGAAAGCCAATGTGATAAACTTCTCCATCTTCCCCTCCAGAGCCAGGTAGCAATGCTCAAAGTGAGGACCAGAGCTCCCCCAACGTGAACCACACTCTTTCCCAGTGACAACAAGGTCTTGAGCTCCTTCCATGATGAGAACAGCTGAGTTCATCAGGAAAGCCAGCATGACTAGCTCTCCCAAGAGAACCAATAGCTCCAGGAGAAAACAATAGCTCCCAATAGCTTCCAACGGCTTCTCCAGTTTTTCCCCTTATGTTGCTGGCAACAATCTTCAGGTGGCCCTCCCGCACCAGTGCCACACTGGTTCAGTTCAGCTGGGTGTTACAAGTTGACTATCAGCTGTCAGTCCACAGCAATAGCCAGGTACTCTACCTCTGTACCTCCCATTTTGGGCCTTCAAGGCCTGACATTTTGAGGAACAATTGATTTCTAGTTAGTGCCTATCCAACATTAAATAAATCTGCCTCCAAATCCTGGGTGTTGTTTCAGTGTTTCTGTTTGCTGTTGCATCTGTTACATCAGTCAGGAAGACTGAATGCGCTGACCTCTTTGGCCACTAATTGTGGCCCTCATGGATGGAGTAAATTTCTTGGAGCAGCTAGCTTCTGTAGAATCTGGATCCCTGAGCTCACAAAAACAATGATACTTATTCAGACTCTCAGCCCATAGGAGCGCCCAGTGGCCTACCTCTGCAAATACTCAGATCTGGTTGCTAAGGTCTGCCTAACCCCTTTGCCTCCATGCTTGAACAGCCACTTTCCTTCTGAGCAAGAAAACTGACAAGCTCACCTTAAGCTGAGACCTAACTCTCCCAATGCCACATGCTGTGCTGGACCTCCTGAATAACTGTAGACCACTATCGATGCTGAGTATACCCTGTTTATGGATGGAAGTAACTCTTGTAGGAATGATGTTCAACAGGCTAGATATGCTGTGGTCACTTTGGACAAAGCCATTTTGGTCAAAGCTCTTTTGCAGGGGTGATCCGCACAGAAAACTGCTTCCTGTTGCTTTTTGGAAACCTGCTGTCAGTGATACTAAATTTTCACTTAAAATAATCCAGTCTAGAGGCCTAAACCCCCGTCAGGGTGTCCACTTGACTGAAACATCAACCCCAACCAGAAAAACCTAACCAGTACTCCAGAAAGCTCCATCTTAGTCAGAGCCAGATCTACTCCCACCATATGTTCTGCGAGCTCAAGCCACAGCGCTGGCAGCCATACCCCTACAGCCAGCTCAGGCTTCATTTCCTGTGTTGCTGACCCCAACTTCTACCTGAAATGCAGATAGATTTCACTAAAGCAAAGCCATATCAGGCTAACAGATATCTGCTGGTGCTTATATGCTGGCCTGAGACATTCCCTATTGGAGTTGACAAAGCAATAAAAGTTTGTAAAGTCCTACTGCAAAAAATTATCCCCAGTTACAGCCTACTCTAGATCCCTGGCAGCAACAACGGACCTGCATCTGTACCAGAGATAACTAAATAAAAACTACATACAAAAGAGGCCACAAGCTCTAAAAAGTTGAGAAAATAAAACATAACCCTACTGAAACAGTTTATAACTAGCTCCACAAAAGTTTAATTAATAGATCAGCTATACCTGGAGGTACTCCTGCACACACATAAACCAGGTGCATACTAATTACCTCTATGAGCTTCTGAAATGCAGCTTTAGATCCACCATTGCAGAGTTCTGGAGACTTTACCTACACTAGACAGCTCCTCCAGGGCTCACTCTGGAGACAAGTGAGGCAACACGAAGAAGAGACAAAGCAGTCAAAGCCCTGCTCTGGTCACTGTGGATACCAACAGGTCCACATCCAGCGGAAGCCTAAGGGCAGGATTCACAGGGTTCTTACTCTGCCTGATTTTTGTGCCACTTCAGGCTGTTCACCCATCTTTTCTTTGCCATAGTTCTATGGATGATTGCCCCAAGAAAACAGAAAATAACCAGTAAGGCCCTTGCAAATGATAAAGATTTAATGAGTGTCCAAGGCACACTGGACACCCTCCTAGATCAGATTAACTCCTTTAATCCCTTGTCAGAGTCAATTTACAAAGAAATCCTATAATAAGGAGAACAAACCAAAAACTCTTGGTGAAAATTTTCAGCTTAGAGATGTTGGTTAGGGCCCATCCTAGGACCACTGACTGCCTCAGTGTTATTGCTTCTGGTTTGGCCATGTCTCAGAAGATCACATGCAACATGCACAGCAAAGATTTGCCAGAGAAACTAAAAACAGGGGAAAGTGTAGCAGAAAATCCCCCCCCCCCCCAGTCACTGTATGTCAGCTTCTTACTTTCCCAGGCAACAGTTCTTGTTGCAGTGCCAGTTGTTTCTATCTCCTAGAAACGGCTGGTCACCGTGATCACGGCTGGTCACTGTGATCACGGCTGGTCACTGTGATGAACAGCTGGTCACTATGATGCATATTTTGTAAGAACCAATCAAAGAGTGCCAAATATTCTATCTTTGTACCCACTCCCAAAACCCCATTAAAACCTCCCTCCCTGGGCTTTCAGGACTTGACATTTTGAAGGACAACTGATCTCCTGTCAGTGCCCATCTGACATTAAATAAATCTGCCTCCAAATCCTAGGTGTTATTTCGTGTTTTTGTTGTTGTTGCACTTTTTGTCTACTTCACATAAGTCTCTAAATATCTGTTGAAAGAAATGAAAGTCTTATATCTAAAAAATTGAAGTCACAGAATTTGAGAGTAGGTGAGCAGCTTTCAGGGGCTCTGGTGAGGTTTGTAACTGGGTAGAGTGATACTGTGAGACCAGAAGAATACAATCTGGCTTTCTCTTGCGCAATAGAGAATGCTGTAAAATGAAAATACATTTTACAATTCAAAATAGCCATAAAAGAAGATGCTGAATAGTTCACTTCAGATAAATTTTAAAAATGTTAGAAGTACGGGATATGCTAATTTCCGTGACCTGACAATTACACAGTGTGTACACCAATTGAAACAGCATCTGAACCCAATAAATGTCTTCAATTAGTACGCAGCTGTCACAAATTATAAAACCTTGTACCATGTTCATCCTTGGAGTTGGAGTGAATGGAGGGCTCTAAGTGATCCCCCAGTGAATGAAGGGAGCCCACGGCCACACTCATAAAACGCTTTGTCTGCCCCGCAAAATGTCAGAGTGAGGCTTTGAATGTCAGGTTCCTCTTCCTCCTCCTCCTCTGCCTCTTTTACCTCCTCCTGTTTTTCCTCCCCTCTTTCTTCTCATTCCCAGAGACATTACTTAATTTTAAAGAAAACTTTTACATGTTTATGTGACATGGTAGTGAGCATTACTTCAGAGTGTTTACTGGGGGAGTAACTGATAATTCTCAGCTTTCATCATCCAGCTAAGGGCTCTGAGCACAGGCTTTTTCCTCACCAAATTCACGGAATGAATTAGGGAATATCATCAAAAAATGATCAGTACTTTTTAGGGGCTTTGTGGGAGGAAATGGGAGAAGAATATTTAGAAAATAGGGACTTTGAGAATAAACGATTTAGTATTTGTTATGGTTTGTGTCTCAATGTCTTCCCCAAACCTCATGTGGTCATGGGGCCTGGGCTTTCTGAAGACATCTTGTTAAACCTAGACCTCTTGTTTTCATGCCCTAACCTCAGGGAAGAGTTGCAGCATTTCTAGTTCGACGCAGCAGGGGATGAGGGTCCTCATTTTGTAAACATCCTCAGCCCATACAAGAAGGGGACATGGGGACAATGTGAGTGTTACACCCTCCTCAGAGCAGGAAACCTGAAGCAGTATAAGGAAGGGAAAGAGACTTGCCTCCACTTTTGCTTGTGCTGCTTCTGCTGTCTTCTTTTGCTTTGAACTGTTGCCCCTGTGCCATGCCACCCTGGCTTGGATCCAGCTAATTATGAGCTGAAACCTTCACAAGGTTTCCTTCCTTCAGGTAAACCTTTCCTTCCTTCATTTTGGGTATCAAGTATTTTGTCTCAGCAATGAGAGAAAAGTACGAGTATTATAATGGGATAGTGGATACATGACATTACATATTTGTCAAAACCCACAGAACTATAACTGCAGTGTAAAATCCAATGTGCACTATGGGTTCTACTCAAAATTTGTGAATCAATATAGTTCATAAATGCTAGAAATTGTACCAAAAAGAGATGTTAATAGTATGGGAAAGTATCTTAGGGTACTGCTTGGAAGAGTGAGATAACTGACTGTACTTTTGACACAGTTTGCATATAAGTCTAAAATGACCTTAAAAACAAAGTCTACTAGCAAAGATTTAAAACAAAAATACAAAGAGCAGAATCCAATCACTAAAATCACAAGGCTGCAAAATATATGTCATCAGTTAAAAATAAGAATTCGTTTTCTGAGTCTCATAAAGAAAATAATCCTTTAAAAATATTTGCTGTCTGACAAGCACGTGGCACTAGAACCTTAAGTTACGTAGCCAATGTTCTCACAAAAATGTGTGTACACTGCTTGCTACTGCAAAATAGCAAGGGTTTTTCCTGGGCATGGAGTGCTTTTTCAATCCCTCTTCACATACATGGAGAATATAATTTTAGGATCATGCTCTAGACTGTAACAGGGCAGAGCAGACTATTGCAAAGCAGAGCTTATTTACGTCATATTTATGTGCCACAACGACCTCGTCTGCATGGAGAATACTCCATTAAGTTGAGGCCCACATAACTATGTGGAATGCTCCTCTTAACATTATATTCCTAGCCAGGTGTCGTGGTGCACGCCTGTAATCCCAGCACTCCAGAGGCTGAGACAGGAAGGTTGTTTGGAGTTGAAGACCAGCCTGGTCTCCAAAGAGAGCTCAAAGCCAGTCTGAACTGCAGAGCAAGACTGTCTTAAGAAAGAAAAAAAACCATTATGTTCCTATAAGCATATCCCCGTTGTCCCCACACAAAGGTACTATGCTCTCACCTTACTGGTTTTCTGGAAATTTGGGACCCACTCCCGTCGTGACCACCTTGGTTACAGTCATGCTGCTTTGCCTGCAGAAAAGTGATGTAGAAGTGTGCTTTTAATGGTCCCAGATGTAAAATATTTCAATTCTCTTCATTTCTTACTGTTATGGTTGATACATTGTGTCAACTTGGGGAATCTGGAGGTTTAACTGAGTGATTCAGCAGGAAGCCAGGGAGCTTACTTTGCATACATCTTGAGCCTGTGGAAGAGGAGGGCACAAACACTGTGAGAGCTACATGCCCCCTGGGGGGGGGGAGGCTGTTTACAATATAAGGGAAGAGAAGAGGCTGCTTCCAGCCATTCCTCACTTTTGCTCTTGTGGCTTTTGCTGTGCTCTGCTGCCATGAACAGTTTGCCCTCTGCCATGTGCCACTCTGCCACTGAGGCAGCCAAGTATGGACTGAAATCTCCACAACTGTAAGCTAAATAAACCTTTCCTTCCTTCATTTTGGGTGTTGGGTATTTTTTCTCAGCAACAAGAGTAAAGTAACCAAGACACTTACCTTGGTGAAAGTATAAGCAAATCCTTCCCACAGTGTTTCTCTGACCTGTTGATTTCAGAGCTATAAGGGGTGTGAGAGACACTTCAGAGCTCAGCTAATGAGATCCAGAGGTGGGTGGAAACTTACGCAAAGTTGCCTAAATGCTGGTGGAAGCAATAAGCCAGGGCATAAAGTTACTTTATTCTCTATATAATACCTTGTTTACTGCAGGGAAAAGTACTGGAAATAGTGTTCAGAGTTGAAAATTAAATGAACAGAATCTACCCAGTCCTAACCCGTGCACATTGTCAAATAGATCCATTGGTGAACCTGCTTTTTGATTTATTGTTTCTCTGTTTTGTTCAGTGATCCCCGGTGCTATTTTCAAGTACATTACTGAGGCTGGAAAGAATGTATGTCTGCTGTTGGGTCCTCTTCCCTAGAGTGGTGTGTGCCACGCTGCACATATTAGCTCCTTGGGATGATCCTGAGTTCACTAATCCATTGCTCCCAACTACATTTTATTTGGTACTTGGTTAAAGATTTTCCAGTTTGTGTAATGCTAAAAATATAAAAGGTTATCCCTTATGTAAAGTGTACTCGTTCATTTTCTGTCTCTCTCAAAACAAAACAAAGCATGTACTGATAGATAATAAAATGCAGGAACCACCACAGCTTTTTTGTTTAGTCTTCAGCTTCTTCCCTTTAAGCAGAAGCATTATTGGTCGAGGCCAGTCTCTAAGGAACGTGCTGATTCAGGAGGAACACGACCTGAGCTCAAAATGTATATTGCTTGTAAGTATGAACTCATGCCTCTCTCTCTACAGCTTTAGCTATGAGGCTTATATTAACTAACAATCACAGAAAATTGCAGAAGTTTTCATGTTTCCTCTCTAACATGGCTCAAGACAACTGTGTAATTTGAAAAGAAATCATCAATTCCCTTCTGTCACCTCTTCCTATCCCTAAGTCTTTCAAGGGTTTGATATACAAGCTCTGGGGAAAGCAGAGTAATAACACGCTAGAGCCATAGTTGTGAATTAGCTGAGATGTGAATAGTGGTCACAATTGGCTGGCAGTGTTTGTGCAAGGATTGCACAGATTGTTCTGTGAACCAGAGCAGGGTGGTCCTGCCCTTGGCTGATGAGCTGGACAGACTGTTGGAACAGGTGTTCGGAGGGAACAAGAGACTGCATCCTTTTCTAAGCAGGATGAGAGGGCAACCATGCTAAGCACCTGAGCGAAAGCATGGTGGAAACACTTGAAAGGAGACTCTGATGAGCACAGTTGAGCACTTTTTCCCTCTGTGAAGGTTCAGCTCGCAGGCTTTGCTTTGGAGCCATACCTGTGTCTCCACCATAAGACTTTTACTGAATTCTCAGCTGCCAGACTTTCCTTCCATAAGACCTTTCAACGTTTTCCTAGAATTATGGTTGCTCCTCATTGTCCATAGGGAATTTGTTCCAAGAAACACAGTGGATACAAAAATTGTCAGACATAGTATTCCATATAACCTGCACATGCTCTGTAGTATACTTTAATCTATTTCTAGAATACTTAAAGGACTCATTCAAATGCAAATGCTACATTGGTGTTATACTGTGTTATTTGTGGGAATAATGTACAGGATAAAAGTAAGTGTTCAGTACAGATGCAATTAAACAAATCACACTGTAGTCACTTTAATCTGAGGATACAGAACCTTGGGACAAAGGGCAAACTATTATCATTTCTTTATGGTGCATTTTTGCCTTTTTGTCATTAATTGCAAAGTTATCTTCATATATCCACATTTTCCAGAGTACTATAGCTACAGTCTTTGCCTGTAGGGTTTCTATAACAATAAGCTTGTGATTCTTCCAATGCAAACTAATATTTAGGAGACGTTTGTTGCCAAAAATGACTTCTGCTGTTGATTCAAGAGCATAGCTGGGAGACTATGTACTTGAAAAGGTTTTGCAGTGAGGTGAACTTGACCTCACAATTCAGCCCCATCACTAGGACTCATGACATAACCTAGACTCAAGCTCGTTCACATGTACTCCACGCTATTTCTCAGTATATGCATCATGAAAAACGTTTGAAGACAGATAGTGGAAAACGGGGTGGGGAAGGATGAATGGAATATACCTTGCAAACTTCCAAAAGTGGTGGGAAAAAACACAGAGTGTTGGATTTTGCTCCTTTTCCCACATCTGCATGGCAGACTGTTTTCTGAACGGCACTACACGCTCTACTTGCTGACAACAGCCTTGATGTGTAGATACCACTGTCATCATTTTATGGGCTAAGCAATTAAGCTTTGCATCTCAGGCTCAAGAAGCTGTTAATATTGGATCTGAAATCCAAACCTAATTTTCTCTGAATACAAATATCATGTTTTGTTCATTGTATTCTCTTTAGTTGGTCATAGATCTTAATTTTCATTTCTATCCCATGGACACTGGCATTCTACAGATGTTTGGTATATTGAGCTGCACATGTATTTTCACATACCCATCTCATTATCTATAAAAGATCAGCACTACTTCCATTTTTGTATGAGGGAAAACTGAGACTCAGGTAGTTTAAATGATATTCAAAGTCATCCAGCTAGTATTATCCTATGCCATTCCTCCAACAACCCTGGATTTGTGCCTTATAATTACTCATACAGAAAAGACAAGAGAAAATGTGACTGATTATCTAATTGGACTTATTTAGGGGTCTTGTGAGTGGTATTTTTCTGCATTGTGAATACTCTAGACATTTCTCGCAGAAGCAGGGTGTAAATCCACAATACACAATCTGAAAGGACATCCATTGATTCATCACTAATTTTTCTCCATCTCTGTTATCACTGCTAATAGTTTCTTCCCCTACTCTGTTCTAATGGTTATTTTATTTTCCTCTGGGTCCTGAAGCCCATCCTCTTAATGCTTTTTATCCTGCTGGACTGTGAGAGTTCATGAGTTAGAGCGGAGCAGAGACCAAGTACCTCGCTTGGCAAACAACCTGCTGAGTATGAAATCATCAGTGATCACTCAGCATCTGTTCTCAGCAGGCTCCTCTTCAGCCTGCTTCAGAGACCACTGGATGCAGGCAGCTGTATGAACCCTATTCTTCAGGAAGAGGGAAGGTGTTTCCTGTCCTGACCTGGTTAGTCTTAAAATACAGCATCCAAAGACTTATCAGCCACTAGCTCTGTGTTTCAGGGTGAGATTTTTTTTTTAAAGAACTAAAGACAAAATCAATATTGTTTTCTTGGTAAGCAGCTAAGATCACGATGAAATTTAGGGACATCCACAATAGTGAATCATGCCATTGAAACCTGAGTAGTCCTGTTTATTCCTTGAAGGTAGTTTGTTGTAAGTGTAAACTTGTGTAGTAATGGTGTAGATCAAGGCTGGGACCAACTAGTCAAACAACTGAACAGAACCAAGCCAAGTCCTGGTGACCGAGGACACCTGCACAGAACACAGGATCCAGATGACTCAGCAGCCCCTGAGCACTTATGTACATTTTGTGTACAAGGCTTTCATTAGATACATTTCTCAAATACATTCTCTCAATGCATCACTTGTTTTTTAAATTTTCTTTACAGAGGATTTTGGGTAGCAAAGTTACTAACTTGTTAAAGTCCTGTTTGTTCTCTTTGGGTGTTTGTGAGTATACATGTATGCATATGATTTCTAATAAGGAACTTCTTCTTAGGTATTATTCTAGAGAACATATAGTTTCAGGTTTTCCATATAAGCTTAGGACTAATGAGTAATTTTTGTATATGTCATGGATGTGGGTTAAAGTTCAGGCTTTGCATGAGGTTAGATGATGAAAGCATTTCTCATTTGAGAATATGTTAGGGTAAAATCCACCATCTTTTTTTTTTTTTTTTTTTTTTTTTTTTTTTTTTTTTTTTTTTTTTTTTTTTTTTT